>JBBPCY010127353.1:0-17009 GCA_037974405.1 Brachyalestes nurse | reverse complement strand
TCTTTCTCTCTCTCTCTCTCCCTCTCTTTCTCTCTCTGTCTCTCTCTCTCTCTCTCTCTCTCTCTCTCTCTGTCTCCCTCTCTCTCTGTCTATGTGTGTGTGTGTGTCTCTCTCTCTCTCTCTCTCTCTCTCTCTCTCTCTCACTCATGTCCTCACCATCCTGAAATACAAACTGAAGATTGATTTAACAAGCTCCGGATTAATTTAACACATTTCACAGACATGGTTTCCAATCTGCCGTAAATTGGGTTGGTGAGTGTGGACCGCTGAATGCCTTTCACTCTTATATAACAAACCAAAAACAAATCAGCCTACAGCCATGGCCTTCCAGGCTGAGCATGAGGACACTGACGGAGTATGTCATATATAAACTGCAAGTGTATGTGTGAGGTCTGGAGATTGAAACCGAGTAATTTTACATTTATTTATAGAAAAAATAATATTTACATGACTCAGAAATGTCGGTTCCACATGCTAAAATTACACAACATATGCATAAGCATTGGATAACATATTATTGAGTAATGTATATGATTAAAAAATACTTTAACAGTTCGTCAGTATTCACATGCCAGCCTAAAAGAGGCACCAAATCTACAACGTATACATATCGGTTTTTATTATAACCTTGTTTTCAAACTGAAGTGAAAGATATGTAGCATTAATAACACATTTTTGCAAGAATTAAGGTAATAATAAAATCAACAGCATTAAAAATACAAAAAGAAAGAAAGAAAGAAAAGACTATGTGAATATTTTCTGCTTGTACTTTGATACCTATGGAGGTAGTCTTAAAAAAAAGAGCAACTAACACATCTTTTGCAATTCACTCACATTACATTGATCTACATATTACCCATGTGTACATGGATCAGGGGTGCAGGAAGCATTTTTTTCGGGAAGGAAAAAGTAGGGGGGGGATGGGGGGGGGGGGGGGTTCGTGCGCTGCTCACTACACCTATGATCTTAGCATTTTGCTTTACACTTTAATTGGACCTGTGGACAAAATAAATTTCTATCAATCAATCAATCAATCAGTCAATCTATCATATCTATCTAAAGGTATATTTATCTCATATAGATAGATAGATAGATAGATAGATAGATAGATAGATAGATAGATAGATAGATAGATAGATAGATAGATTACTCCTTGGAACACACTGGAATCCACACACACTCCTTGATTCAGTGACAACCTTAAGGAGGGCGTGGACATTGGTTTTCACTGCATGATGCTGCTCTGACTGGCTGCTCGCGGGTGGGCAGGAGCTCCTGAGCGCTCCCGCGCGTTTAAAGCGTTCAGGAGCTCCGGCGCCGCCACACAGGAGCAGAGGAGCGCGCGCGCAAAACATCTGGAGAGGACGAGTGCGCAACGGCGGCTCGAGGATGTCCTGAAGGCTGGAAACACACTCGGTTCACTCTTTCTTCTCAATGACCCACTTCTCCAGCTCCCCCAACTCCAGCTCCTCGATGGGCCGCGCTGCCAACGCCTCCGCCAACGGCAGCGACCCGTTCGGCCGAAACGAGGACGTGGCCAAACTGGAGATAACCGTGTTGAGCGTGGCGTTCGTGGTGGCCGTGGTGGGCAACGTGAGCGTGCTGACCGCCGTGTACAACACGAAGAAGAAAACGTCGCGCATGCACCTGTTCATCAAGCACCTGAGCCTGGCCGACCTGGTGGTGGCCTTCTTCCAGGTGCTGCCGCAGCTGTGCTGGGAGGTCACGTTCCGCTTCACGGGGCCCGACCTGCTGTGCCGGCTGGTGAAGCACCTGCAGGTGCTCGGCATGTTCGCCTCCACTTACATGATGGTCATGATGACCGTGGACCGCTACATCGCCATCTGCCACCCGCTGAAGACCCTGCAGCAGCCCACCCGGCGCGCCTACGCCATGATCGGCGGGACGTGGGCCAGCAGCCTGGTGCTGAGCGCGCCGCAGCCCTTCATCTTCTCCCTCAGCGAGATCCACAACGGCTCGGGGGTCTACGACTGCTGGGGCCACTTCATCGAGCCCTGGGGCATCCGCGCCTACGTCACCTGGATCACCGTGGGCATCTTCCTTGTGCCCGTGCTGGTGCTCATGCTCTGCTACGGCTTCATCTGCCACAGCATCTGGAGGAACATCAAGTGCAAGACTAAGAAGAACGGGCTGGTGGGGAAGAGCTCGGTGAGCGGGGTCAGCACCATCAGCAGAGCGAAACTCAGGACCGTGAAGATGACTCTGGTGATCGTGCTCGCCTACATCGTGTGCTGGGCGCCCTTCTTCATCGTACAGATGTGGTCAGTGTGGGATACCAACTTCGGCTGGGATGGTATGTGAACTTTTTAAAAAAAAGCATTTAGTTGTAAATCTCCAAGGAAGTCATTTTAATACTTAAAAACTGTATATTTATATAGTTTTTAAGTATTTAACCTATTACTATATTTTAATGAATTATATTGTATTTCATTATATATATCATTTATATGCGTATTTATAATTTATATATAATGATATTCATATATATATATATATATATATATAATTTACTATACAAATATACAAAACTATACTTTATTTAACAAAGGGGATTTTAAAGTTAATGACACACTTACTGGGAATGATGAATTCTTATTTCTTGGAAAATGCATCCCATCCCTGCCGCTCTGATTATTCAGTGACTATAAAGGTCAGTCATAAGGTAAATAAAGCCCATTTATGGAGGGATGGATTTGGAGATAACCTGTCAGCAAAGGACAGTTGAGGAGAATTCAATAAAGCATTAACTGCTGATTAAAATTCCGCACAGGCTTATGTGGAATTTGTACCTAATTTCTATCCTTCTTTCTTTTCTTCCTTTTGTGGGTTGCAGACAAAGTTGCTTCGATTTTCTTTTTAAATGCAGACTGAAGTACTATGTTCAGCTGTGATGGCAAACCAGATTCCTGGCTTCTTTTCTAGAATAATAACAATAATCATAACCATAACATTACAATCTTTTCTGATGATTTTGATATGGACAGTGTGTCTAATCTTCTTCTATGTCTCTACTTCCCACTCAGATTCAGAGAACACTGCAGTCACTCTGTCTGCTCTGCTTGCAAGTCTGAACAGCTGTTGTAACCCCTGGATCTATATGATATTCAGTGGACACCTCCTCCACGACTTCGCGCACTGCTTTCCCTGCTACCCCAAAATCCAGCACACGTTCAGAAAAGAGGACTCAGACAGCAGCTTACGCAGAACCACAATACTGACTAAACTCCCGAACCGGAGCCCCACTTGTAGTCTGGGCAACTGGAGAGACCTTGATCTTGCCAATAAGGCTGATCCGTCCACTCCATTGGAAACATGAGAGTGTTCATTGCCTACGAACTGAGAATGTTCAGATGGTATAACAAGCAGGGCACATTGAAAGTGTTGCTTTTGTTTAACGTCTTTTCAAAAAGTGGAGGATAAACTGGGAAGGCTCCGCACTAAATCTTAAGTGTGACAAAAGCACAATAGCCGTGATCACCAAACACAAGGTCTTTCCGGTGATAAGTGCCCACTTATGGGCAGGCAGGAGATTTATTTGGGCTCCCGTAAGCCGACAGAATGTTTTTTTTTTTCTGCCAGTACAAACCCTAAAGCCAAGTATAAATCCAGCTACCTCATCCTGAGATCGGGAGTGCAACTAAATCAATATACATGGAACAGCCATAATATTAAAACCACCTTCCTAATATTAGGTTCCTCCGTGCCACCAGAACAGCTCTGACCCATCGAGGCATGGAGTTCACAACATCTCTAAAGGTGTGCTGTGATATTTCGCACCAGTGTGTTAGCCACAGAACCTTAAACCCCCATAAGCTGCAAGATGGTGTCTCCATGAATCAGATAGTTTGTCCAGCACATCTCACAGATGCACAGTTGGATTGAGATCTGGGGAATCTGGAAGCAAAGTCAACAACTTAAACTCTTTATCATGTTCCTCATTCCATCCTGAAAAAAAGGTAATAGTGTGGCAAGACGCATTAACTAGCTGAAAAAGGCCACTGCCATTAGGGAGTATTGTTGCCATGAAGGGATGTACCTGGTCTGCAACAATGTTTAGGTAGGTGGTGTGCCAGGACCTGAGGTTTCTCAGAACATTGCTCTGAGCTCCACATTGCCTCTGCCAGCTTTTCTTCCCATAGTACGTCCTGGTACTGTCTCTACTCCAGATAAGCAACGCACCCACACCCGGCCATGGAAACCATGTAAAAGATGGACACTTAGCATGGGCACTCTGACCTGTCTGCAGCTACAGATCCGCATTTGCAGCAAGCTGTGATGCGTCTTGTGTTCTGATACATTTCCATCATAGCCAGCGTAAACCACTGCAGACATTTGTGAAACTGTAGCACTTTTTTGAGATCTTGCTTTGTGTGTATTGCTTTGTTCCCACACACACAACAAAAGCCTTGACTCTGGTTCATGATGTTGGTTCACTGGTTGTCCTTGCTTGGGCCACTTTTGGTAGATAATAACCATTATGTACTGGGAAAAACCCACAAGACCTGTCATTTGGGAGATGTTCTGACCCAGTCGTCTATCCATCTCAGTTTGTCCCTCGTCAAAGTCACTCATATCCTTACCATCTTTCTGTCTTCCAACACAATAACTTGGACTGGCTGCTTACCTGCAGCCTAATATATTCCACCTCTTAACAAGTGCCATTGTAGTGAGATAATTAATGTTATTCACTTCATTTCTCAGTGGATTTGATGTTGTGGCTGATCAGTGTATGAAACAATGATAGGAAATATCCTAACATTTACATGATAAAAAGTGCATTTTGTGTTTTAAAATCCCTGCAGAGATGTTTGGCTGAGGAAAAAAGGATGAACACACTTGAATGCTGTTAGCCGTAAACTGGCACTCAGTGTTCATGCTACTTTCAGAAATGCTGGTTGTTTACAAGGTTAGATGTGGTGACCTGGGTCAGTAAACAGATTTGAGATGATAGCAGATCTCTTTCTCACTCTCTCTCTCTCTCTCTCTCTCTCTCTCTCACACACACACACACACACACACACACACACACACACACACCCTGGCTAATGCATTCATTACACTAGGTTGCTCAATTCACTGAAATTATGTCAACTCAAATAAGTCTAAGCTTAGATTTGACAGAATTCATGTAAACACGTAACACCAAGGGAGTTACTTTAAGACACTGTTCACAGTTCAGGTGATGTTTTCCACAGAGAATGTCCTGGAGGTTATCACTGTAATATTTCATATATACATTTGCCCTATGTAGATTTCCATTATAACTTGATAGCTTACAGTAACTTAGAGTCTTCTCATCAGGATTTACAGTGCATGTGTAAGCTTTACAGTGCAAGCTGTTGTTGATGTACACATTGAATGTGTAAATAAATCGCTACCACAACTGCAACAGATGGAATATTATTTTTCTGTATCAGATGTTCTGTATTTGTATGAAATTATGTGTTGTCAAAAGTGTCACATTTCTAGATGTATTGTGGAACGATACGCTGCTCAGTGTTGTCTATGCAGTTTCTGTTGCCTAACTGTTATCTATTATTGCACCATTTCACATCCATACTGATGTATCCATGTGCAAAAACTCAATAAACCACTCCATGAAATGTCCCTTTTGGATGTCCTTGTCTAAGTGTTGTGAAACACAGCAACCACTGCCAGAGCTGTCCTCCTTCTGGAAGCACAGCTAAATGTTGTGGTCTTTTTTGACTACTTTAGTACTCCTCCGTACTCTGGAATTTTCAGTATAAACAATATAATTGTAAAATAATCCATCAAAAAAAAATCATATAATGTATTTAGTTATAGTTCCCAGTGTTGGGATTTCAAGGCATAGGCAAACTAGGCGGTGCCAGTTGTGTGTTAATAGGATGCAGCCCTCTACCCCCCTGACAACAAAACATGCCTAGAGTGCCAAAATGGCCAGAACCACCAGTGAGCAGAAACGTGAGGCAGCATAGAGAGTATAGAGATCTGCACTGTGAATGCTTTAAAAGCTGCCAGTGTTTATCTCAGATCTCACAATCGCTGAACAACATTTCTTAGAGAACATTCGGAAAATGCTGATCCGCACAAACACAAGACATTGTCTAGAACAGCTACCACCTTCCACGATCCCACACAGCCCAGAATAGCTTGACAGTCTTCCTGTTTCTCTCACAAATTTCCTTTCTCCTAAATTAACCATGTGTTTATCCTCCGCTAGCAATGACTGCACTGTCATGAGCTCAGGGAGCTCAGAAGAGTAGAGGCAGCTGTGCAAGTCTGGACTTCGCGATTGTGAGTCCGTGCATGTGTGGGTATGAGAGAGAGACATGCAATGGTGAAGTGAATTCTGCATAAGTGGATATATAATGAATGTAGCATCTTCCACCCCCCACCCTGAAACACATGTTTTTGTGGATAGCCACTACAGGCATGGTAACAATACGGACCAGTCTGAAAGCAATTGTTCCCCCCAAAAATTTGATTGGTCAAGACATGTTTTGTGCCTGAAATTTGTTTCAGTTTAGTGCTGGAGTTATGGGGCCAATAAGAAAAAATATGAGATGAAAAATTGAGTGACTTTTTTGCTTTTTAGCTACATTAGCTTAATAGCTTCAGTGCAGTAACTCCAGAGGATTTTGAAACTAAACATGTCTTGGGCAATCAACTGCATTTGGGGTAAGGGGTGAAGTGGGGTAATTTTTTTTTCCATTTAAAAATAATGGAGGTGACATTATTTTGACATTATATGACCTATGGTTAGTGCATTCATGAGGCACTGACCAAGAAAAAAGGAACCAAACAGTGCAAAAATGTATTTTTAATGTTGCTGGCATGTAAATTATTTTGAGACACAGTTGCATCTAATGTAATTCATTTGATGACTAAAAAAATCTTAACTGTGCTATTTGATGCATTATTTCGTAGAGATGGATGTAGTTAAGCTATGGGTTTGGACAGAGCGTGAATGCATGTAACTAATGCTCACAGTCGCAAACTGTGTATATGAAGTACAACGTCTGAAGCCATTCAAAACATACTCAGTGTAAGAATGATTTAGTTTAACTCTGGTTTGACTGACCAACAGGCTATTCAATGACAGTAAGTTGAGCTATTTGCTGAAGTATTCATTGAAAAACTGCAGAATAACTAAAATAATGTTACATGCATATCGCACTAGTTCAAATGTCCTTGTTTATATAAAGCTGTTGTAAGTAGCATTTTTGGGGCAGTCTGGTGTTTAGGGAGTTGCCTCTGCAATTAAAAGGCCATAGGTTTGAATCCCAGGATTGCTGGTGGCCCCACTGAGTTACTGGCTGCCCACTGTTTCACTTGGTGAATGGGTTAAATGCAGAGAAAGAATTTCATACTGTTCACACTGCGTGCTGTGTTGTGATGTGTTCATGCCTGACTATAAGGGAAAACTTTAATTGAGCTGAGAACCTCAGTTAGCTTTGTGCTACAGAAATAAAATGATTCTTACATATTACAAATGATCAGATGGTGTGTTCTTCACAAAACAAAAAAATCAGATTTTTATGCTTACTTTAAAGAAAAAAAAATGTTCAAATTGGTGAAAATCAATCTAATCGGGAGCACTTACCTCTGGGGAGCATGTGCCGCTGGAGTCAGCAGTCTAGATGTTTATAGTTGTTAGATGTATGTGTAGCTTGCATAATGACAAATGACTTGGTAACCTGCTGTCTGTCTCTTTCCAGGGTTGGCAGCCCTTCCTTGACAATGATTCCACAAACTCTACCACTATTAACTAGAGAACAGACTACCTGAAGGTGATTTCATGTATGTGTGTGGTCATGTGTGTGTTTTAAGAGAGAGACACCGAAAGGAAGACCATTCTGATGTGTGTTCATCAACATTTTCCTCTCCAAGACTCCAATACAGTCCAGGCGAACCCTGACTTTCAATCAGAGCCAGTGATGATCAAAGGAAAGCCTTAAAGGTGTAAACTATCCTACATGCAAAGTATTCCATTACAAATATTCTACAAGGTCTTTCGTAAAAAAAAATCTGAGATGACTTTGGTGGTCTTCATCCTGTTTTAGACCCCTGGCATCAAGTGCACACACGTAAAGTGAGTGTTTGACTCTTTCCCAATGTATATAAGTAACAATTCATGGGTTTTCTCTGCTGAATGAAAGTTCTTTTGTATTTCATTGACTTTTCTCTGGGCCTGTGGCTGGGTGAAAACCTATACTTTTGTTCCTTTCACTGCTCGGCATATTGTTCCAGAACAAAGACTACAGCGCGGCTCAGGTTCCGAGTCTTTGTTCCCAGAACTCAGCACATACAACAGGAAAATTGCTGTCAGATCACTTTGGCTCTTTGTCCTTTGAGGTAAAGTTGAATCGGTTAGCAAAATGTAAGCCAGAAAGAACTCAGACTATGTTAATCCTAGAGGAAGACAAGAGGGAAGGTACGCCTGAAGAATGCGGAGGGATCGCAGACGAATCTTTTATCTGAAAAGGGGAAGTTTAATCCTCAAATATTTCTCTTGCACCAGATTATTTGCACAGTTTGTAAAAGTTAAGAAGTAAGAAAATCAGACATGCATTTGATTATAAGCTCTGTGTGGTAAGTGCTCAAATCACATATCAAATATTCTGACATTAAACTAGGAAACCATTGTTGTAAGAACATAGTGTATTTATGGCAATGGCATATTGGTTTAATGTTATTTTTGTTATTATAGGTATCACCACTGACAGGTGAAGGGAAGATTGGTTTCATTACAGTGATATATTAGAAAATCAGTTTATGTGCTAGAAGTAGGAAAGACAGAGTGATCTGAGTGACACTGATGAGGTTCAAACTGTGAAGGCTTGACAACTGGGTCAGAGCATCTCCAGAATGACAGGTGTTTGTGGGGTGTTTCTGCTGTGCAATGGTTAGTACCTACCAAAAGTGGTTCTGCAGATCAGCCACAACACTGTATTGAGCTACTTCAACACATACCACCTGCCTAAACATTGTTGCAGACAAAGTACATCTTGCTTGACAGCTGTATTCCCTAAGTGCATTGGCCTCTTTCAGCAGGATAATGCCTCCCTGTCAGACTGCAAAAACTGTTCAGGAATGATTTGAAGAATGACAAAGGTGTTGACAATCCAGTTGGGAGACTGTGGGATGTATAGTGCAAACTATTGAGATTTATACAGGACTTAAAGTAACTACTGCTAATGTTACTGCCAGATACTACAGCTCACCTCCAGAGCTCTTATGGGGGACCTCACAACATTAGGCAGGCGATTTTCGTGTTATGACTTATATACAGCTCTGACCCCTGCAAGCATGGTTATATATGACCAAATATGACCAAAAGTATTGGGAAACACACCATTGAATTTAGGTGGCCCTTTACTTCCAGTGAAGGGTAATCTTAATGCTTCAACATATGGTTATATTTTGGACAATGCAATTACACTTTCAACTTTGTGGACACATTTTGGAGAAGAACCATTTCTATTCCAGCATGACTGTGCCCCAGTGCACAAAGCAAGCTCCATAAAGACATGGTTTGATGAGTTTCGGTGTGGAAAAACTTGACTGACCCACACAGAGTCCTGACCTCAACCCCATCCAACACATTTGGGATGAACTGGAACTTAGATTGTGAGCCAGACCTTCTCATCCAACATCAGTGTCTGACCTCATAAATGCTCTACAGAATGAATAGACGAGAATTTCCCACAGAAACTCCAAAGTTTTGTGGAAAAACTTCCAAGAAGAGTGGAAACTGTTATAGCTGCAAAGGGGACCAACTCCATATTAAAGCCCATGTATTTAAATGCAGTGTCATCAAAAGCACTGCTGGTGTAATGGACAGGCATCCCAATACTTTTGTACATATAGTGTATTCATACACCTCTGTCTGCATACACAGTATGTCATAAGAAACAGAAACATTTTTGTTCCCAAGTCTGGAGCTTGCCTTGAATACGATACAGATTTTCCTGTAAATTATGACTATTGCACATAGAAACATATTCTTTCTGTTCATCTCATCTGCAGTCTGACTCAGTGGCGGTAACATGCCAGACACACTGTGTAAAACCTGAAAGATATATTCATGAAGTGTCGAAGTTAAGACAGATGGATATGTCACATCTTTAGGATTTCCTAGCATGATTTTTTTATTTCAAAGATCTGAAGTGTCTACTACTGTTCAAAGCAGAAGATCAGTCTCACTGGATAATTGCTTTTGGAACATGCTTTTGCATTCCAGTTTAACAAATGGCTTTTGAAGGATAATATCAGTAATTCATTGCCGTTAGAGCATTCCTGCATATTTAGCATCGCTGTGGAGGTAAAAACCACATGCGAAAAAAATAACGCTATTAAAATGACATTCATTAAAACAGGTTTATTTGCCAATACAGCATCATTTAGGCATGAATTGTAGGGCTACTAGGAATGTATAATTAAGCCGCCTGAGTATATTTATATGATGAATACTCAACAAACACTCTCTCATATCATTAGTTTTTCTAGAACTCGTCTCAGGCTCTGAGGAACTGTGCTGCAATGTCATGACAGCCATGAAATTGTTCAATTCCTGAGCACAAACGCTGAACAGCTTCTTTGAGTGAGAATGAGACAAACACTATTGACAGGGAAGACCTCAGAAAAACTTGCACAACACATGGACTTCATGTCTCCAGTTGAAAGAGGCATCCTGGGAAAAACAGAGCACGCAAGGCTTTCAACAAACACTCTACATGTTTGCATTCTTTAGAGCAGGGTCAGGCATTGTGCAAGTGATGGCTTTGGGTTATAAAATCGCAATGGGGAAAAAAAAGCATCGTAATTACACAGATTTAGCATCCTTCCTGCCTAAAGCATAATCATTTCAAGAGAGGCTGATGTCAGATGGTTTTGCTGCAACAACATCGTAATGCGAGGGCCTTCGGTATTAAACAGCAATGAACCCATTTCCCAACAATGATGAAAGTACTGCTAGAGAACCCTGATCTCATCTCTCGGTACTCCAGCTTGACAACAAAATACATGTTTTTCCTCTTTTACAGTTCGCCTCGTCTCTACCATGTGATCAGCACCGTGTGAAAGTCTTTACCATTAAAGAATGAAGTCAGAGTGTGAGAATTGTGAAAGACTTTTTCAAGTACACCCATAGGATGCTTTGGCATTTCAAACCTCCAGAGAACACAAAGATCCTGATGTTCTGCAAGGCTCATGGTTATTTTGTCACAGGTCATAAATAACACTTGCCTTGAAGCATGTGTGGAACACTGTGGAATAAAGTAATAGCATGAATACCAAGCTAGGATGGTTTTCTGTATTAGCAAAACATAAACAAATGAAATGTATGACAGACGACGTTGCACAAAATGAAGTAAATGCCATGTGATGACGAAACAAAATTCACAGGAGATACGTGTGAGAAAATGTCATCTTCTATTCAATCCAAAAGGTTAAAGGAAAAGGAGAAAGAAGATGCAGATAGAGCTTATTTATTCAGAAACAGTATACCTTTGTGCCAGCTTTTTACAAACTAACAGTAACGTTTCGGCACTAAATGTTCTGATGCAAAAGCCTGCCGCTTCATTATTCATGCTTCATGACACCAATTTCAGACCGACTCAGACCGTTTTTTTGTCTGTGGTTGATTACAGCAGCCAGACCGTGTGTTATTAGCCAGGCTAAAGGTATTGTGTTTTGAATTAGTCTCTATAAAGCGCAGTAATGGATTTAGATAGCAGACCAGAGTTCAGAGATGTAGCAGGTAATTGAATGGACAACTTCAGCAATTTATGTTCTACTTAACATTCAAGAAAAATGGTAAGCAGGTGAGATGTGGCTCAAATTACCCTCATGTCGTCTGCAAATGAAAACTGAGCTCGAAAAACAACCTGCTTTGAATGAACTGTGATTGTGAAAAACAACGCATTTACCTTCAGAACCTAAAAAAAAAAAAAAATCCAAAAAACTTTACAGGGAAGTAAAAATGCAAGTCTTTTTGGACTATTTTTATTGGTCAGTTAATCATGACATTTTGACACAATGTAAACGAGAGCTGGCATAGAAAAAAGAGTAAAAAAAAAACACACACAAGCCCTTGGGGACTCAAGGTTTTGTTCCAACTATGACAATATCCTACAGTTGTTTTTTTTCCCACTCTGAACTCCAGCCTGAACTGCTTTTCAGATACAAGACACTCAATAAGAGAAGAGATCATCCACATATATCAGCCTTAACAGCACAGTAAATCCTATCTGCTTAATTCTAGGGGATAAGAGGAGATGATCAAGAAAAAATGAAGGAATAAAACTGCATAAATATATGTTGATCACAGGGAAAAACACAAAAAATGTAGGATAGGGGTCCTTTAAGATGACTTCACATAGCAAACTAAATGTGCCTCAGATAAAGACTAAAGATTTTCATTATTTTGTTGTTCACTGCAATCGGCATCAAAAGCTTTTGTGGTTTGAAGTATGAAAAGTGGTAATAAGGCCGTAACAGGATGCAGAGAACAAGCAATAGTGTGGGAGAATGTTGCGTATTCTCTGCATTCACAGCATAGACAGAAATTTCAGCTCTGCTCAGGTCTAGAAAAATTATGGTTAAATTCGTAGTTGTTGAAAAGTTCCGGAAATGAATCATGTGTTACAGGGGGCCTGTTTCATAAGCTGTGTTCATTTTTGATCTGAGAAAAAAGTATATTTTATGCGTATGGGTGGTGTTTGTCAGCTCTATGCTGGGTGACAGGTTACATAACACATCAAAGCTACTTGCAGCTGACAGGTGACAAACTTCAAAAAAAGTTTGCTGGTGAATTTTCATATTTCCAGATATTTGTGCGTCAAACCCGAACCTTAAATCAAACCCTGAGCCTTGCAGCTTAAAAACTAAAGCTATCGCGGTTTCAAACAGATTGCTTATAGCTGGCTCATGGAGCCTGACCTATTGGACATGTCCTTGCGGAAGTTCTGAAATTCCAGCCATAATGACAGCCTTATAATATTGCACCGCAGGAAATGTAACAGTATCGCCCTACTTGCTCAGAGACTGCAGATGAAAAGCAGATGCGCTGCTAATAATGGCAGAACATAACTTTATTTTTCCATAAATATATACACAGTCATGTGCTGTTTTACAGAAACGGATAAAATAAACAAACAAATAATGAATTTGAATCAGATAAATTCCATATGTGGTCTAGGAAAGGTAACTCACTTCACATGTCTAATTATCTCAGCAACATTGTGTCTCTTGTCCTACTGTTTTAGAAAGACTCCAGCTCCCTGTCTTCAACATTATTTCAAATAAATCTCACGAATCTTCATAACAGCACTTACATACATTCTGCTTCCAAATCCAACTTTATAAAGACCTGACCCCAAGCTGTCCTCAAGCACATGGGCTGACCTGAGCTGACACTTCCAGCTCAATTATGCTCTCTGAGAGTCTCTCTGTCCACTGCTCCTTCGCTTGGTAGTAACTGATTGCAAAAGGTCATTTCCTGGCTTTGCAGAGAAAGGCACGTATCAGGATGCAAATTCAAATGGTTTGATCTGGACTACTGTAAAAGGGCAACTTTTACGCTGCCTGATGCTTGAGTATAGCCCTCAGTCAGGGGTGAAGCCGGGTCTTCCTTTCTCAGTAGGAGATGAACTAAACTTCACTTTGCGATTCCCAACAGGCCAAATCCCCTGATGCTGACGTCACCCAGAACACAGAGTCATACTGTGATAATGAGCGAGGTTATTTTTAATATTTCCTGTCTGTGGCATGTGAAGACTACAGGGCATGACGCGTCTGTCAGACCCCTTAGGACGTCTCCTCGCATGCAGTGTGCCTTTCAATAGACGAGAAACTCAGTATCCCTTTTTTTCTTGTTAGACAAACAGCCCCTGTGCCCATTTGATTTTCCACTGTGTACTTTGGAGAGGAATACACACTCTAAATGGTGCAGTCATGGGCGTAAATTTGTTCGGTAGGTGTGGGGGATGTGCACTGATAGCTTGATTCTTTTCACTGAGTTAAAGACATACACTGCCCCCTTTTGGTTGTAGAATGAAGTGTTCGCAGTGTTTGAGAAACAACTGGGGCAGGGAGTCCCAATTACAGTCCTGGCGACCACACACTGTGCACTTTTTTGAGGTTTCTCTCATGATATGCAGGGCATGGGGTCGCCAGGACTGGGACTGAAAACACATTAATTAGAGGGATAGAAATTCTGTGATTACCTTCTAATACCTCATTAGCACAACTATTCTTACAACATGCTAACTTCAGCTACACACCACTGGAAAGAAATCCATATACAAGATTTCTTATCATCGACACCTTATGTCCTATACGTCCGCTTCTCCTGAATAGCTGGGAGGAAATCCATTAAGCTCCCACGCTTCCACCTTTAGATTAAGTGACTACTTTTAATCACACAGATCAAGATCAAGTGCTGTTTAGACTGGGGAACTGTTGTTTTGAGACTGCAGAACTTCAAAGTGCTATAAATTCTACCTAATTGCACACCGTGTTCTAACATGAGAAAACAGTAAAAAGGTTAATCACAGGCCACTAACAATTATGACAGGTAAATGTTCGAAAACTGTAATGATGTTAGAAATGGGTTATTTGAATCGAGAAATGTCATAAACTTGACAGTCTTTTAATGGAAATTGTCAGTAAAGGTGTTTAAGGTGCACTCCATGTGCCCTGCCAATATCAACAGCTGTCTGAAGGTCTCAGAGTTTATTACAGCTCTAAAAACCAAACTTTTCCACACTGGATACCACGACTGCAGCAACAGCAATAAAAATAACAAACTACCAGTGGTAAATCCAAAGCACTGCTTGTAGAACATCTACAAGCTTAGCTCTGAGCAGCCACAGATGCATTTGGAATCCGTGCATTGTTAAGCCCATAAATTTACCCATTAGCACAGGAGAGGTTGTTTTCCAAAGTAATCCCTGCTAGAACCTCAGCAGCAATACTGATAGCTAAAACACAAGGAGATGGAACTCTGGGGGTGGTTAGAGCTATAGACTGATGTTAGAAGTGCTATTAAGTTACATGAGTGTTATTGAATATACTACCGGCAAGGCAGCTTATATGCATTTTTCACTATGAAGGGGTTTTCAGTCAGCGCAGAGGCAGCGGGGCGGGTAAATACAGATCAATCACAGAGATGTCAGTTGAGAACAGAACATAGCAGCACATTTTATATGGTGACCATTTGGGATTGTGAAAAAGAGGACACCTTAGCGGAGGGGGGGGTTACTTTGTGTACCAACTCGACCGTGGTTGGGGGTTGCGGGATGCGGGATGGTGCCGAGAAGTACCGAGGTTCACCTGTGTTTCCGGGGGAGATATGCACATCTCAGGTTGACAGCTGTGGTCCGGGTGGGGTTCATATGTTTTATGCGCATCTCGGCCGCATCTCGGGCCAACGACTGTGTAAGTAGCCCAAAATCCCAGGCGATTCTAAAATTCCGCCCGGATGCCGGACACAGGTCTCAAAAAGTGGACATGTCCGGGAAAAAGAAGACGTCTGGTCACCCTACATTTCACTAATACTAGAACCAGAGCAGCAGAGGGGCTCGCCGGGACTCCTTCGGGCAGCTGGTGGCCTAGCGGTTTGGGAGTTGCCTCAGTGATTGGAAGGTTGTGGGTTTGAATCCCAGGACTACCAGTGGCACCACTGAGGTACCCTTAAGCAAAGCACATTGCTCTCCAGGTGCTGCGGTGCTGGCTGTCGCTGCTGCACTTGGCGAATGGGATAAATACAGAGAAGTAATTTCTCTTTGTGTGCTGTGGTGTGGTATGTTCACAAGGGACTATAAGGGGCCACTTTACTTTAAACAAGTGCATTGTTCATGTTTAATGCGTTCAAAAGAGAGTGAATATTTGTTTTGAAAAACATTTTCTCAAAATGTTTTTCTCACCTAAATTGATTCTAGAATAAACAGCCTGTTTAATCTGTTTTTTTCCAGCAGTGCAGTTCTGTGGAACATTTCTGCCTAAATCGAGATTTTATGCCTGCTTTTCAACAAGTTGACTTGCCATAAAACAGATTTATGAACAAGGATGTTTACACAGTTCTGCGCTTTTATCTCCGCAGGCTTCAATCCAGGCACAGCTGGATGAAATTGGTAAAATTGTATATCATTTCACCAAGTATAGACATTCGGGGTATTGGTTAGTACAAAAAGTGCAAAAGTTTGTACAAAATGAAGCTTCTCTACCAGGGAGCCAGCAGAGTCCTTGTATCTTGATTCAAAATCCAAAAAAAACTTGCTTCCATAGAGTCCATTATTCACTCTCTACAACTATTTTTCAAGACTACAAATAAATCTCCACATTTTATGTCAGTGCCAAAGTACACAGGACCCCATTTTCAATATTAGCCACAAGAGGTCATGACAGACACGCCGCTCCTGCTTCTCTTCTGCACTCACTCACAGTTTCCACTTCAGCTAGGAAGAAGCAGTTGAACAACCAGGCTCATGCCAACAAAGGCAATAAGCTCAAGTCCAGTATACTAAATCATTTTTCTAGTCTAGTTTACCATGGTTTTACACTTTTTGTACCCAGTATATAGATTTGCAGAAACACCGTATGTTCACAGTTATTACTGTGACTCTTACACTTCCATCTATTATTGTCTACCTAAAGATGCTAATGACTAACTATACATTTTTATAGGATTTTTAAATTCTGTAACAAACAGACAAAGACAAACTGCTTTTGATCAAGGGCTGTTTTTGTCAAACAGAAAGTAAGGTTAATATAGAAACTTACCCCATTAAAAAAACCCATAAACCCAAGAACATGGTTGGATGAGTTTGGCATGGAAGAACTTGACTGCCCCGCACAGAGCCCTGACCTCAACCTACCAACAGCTCTGGGATGAACTGGAGCGCAGACTGTGAGCCAGACCTTCTCATCCAACATCAGTGTCTGACCTCATACATGTTTTATAGAATGAATGGGCACAAATTTCCACATTTAAAATCTTGTGG
>JBBPCY010127345.1:0-17009 GCA_037974405.1 Brachyalestes nurse | reverse complement strand
AATCAGAGTTTACTGATACACTCTGAGTTCTGAGAGTAAACACCGGTTCTAGACTGTTTTACACTGTTTATATTTACCGAAATCAGAGTTTACTGATACACTCTGAGTTCTGAGAGTAAACACCGGTTCTAGACTGTTTTACACTGTTTACCAAGTTTACCGATACACTCTGAGTTCTAAGGGTTGAGACACACACTCTAGTTGGTTGTCGCAGGTTGGGGAAATGTCCTGGTCTGTGGTCAGATGGGTTTTTTTTATCTAGCTCAGTGCCCCGGGCCCCAGTGAATGCAAGGGACAGCAGTGACACCTGGGTAATATCACACTGCTGGAAATGTCACACTCAGACCTGACTGGCGAGCGGCGACGGCTTCTCTACTGAGCCGCTTCACCATGATGATTACACGGTCCACAGCAGGTCCACTTCACCACCCTGCACTGCTTTCTCAGCCTGGAGACAGACATAACCCCCTTCACACACACACACACACACTCACACACACAGACATGCTATAATACAGGTGTGAAAATGCACCACCTTTGGTTCAGAGCATCACTACGTGACCTAAAAGTGACTGTTTGACTGATTTATACTGTATATTATAACATACAGTACTGGGCAAAAGTCTTATGCACCTGTGAAAATAATATTTAAAACTATTTAGATGACCTGTGAGACTTAAAGATCTGCAAGAAATCTAAAAAGAATAAATACCATTCTACAGTAAATAGTGAGTATATCAGTGTGTTCTTGTGGAAGTCCAGTATTACTGTAGTTTCACCAGAAACCTTGATCAGTCCTTCGTTAGATTAAAACAGGAGCTGCTGATGGAGTTTCACAAATATACTGTTAACAAGCAGGGTAGGTGGGGGAGGGGGTGGGGTTGGTTCATCCACCAGATTAACGATTTGTTGTTGTTTGTGCCTCCGTTGTTTAAAAACCATCAGAAGAAGCGAGGACGAACAGTTAGCATGAGAAATACACGCGTGGTGTGAGATCTGTGCCAGATGCATGAATCTCACGTCCCATACGTGAGAGCTGGCAGTCCTCAGGGCATTGTCTTTATTTTTACACTCCTTCTAACACATCTATGTAATTCTGAGTCATGAAAATAAGTAGCTGAAAGCAGCCAGGGTGAAAATGGAGATTTTATGATTAACTGAAAGGTCCAGTTTCACGACCTATTCAAACAAAGTTAAAACAACAGCAGCAACAGTGACGGATCGGAGTGAAGTGCTGTACTAAAGAAGGCAAATGAATTAAAAAAATAAAATAGAATTATTAAATAAAAGCCCACTATATAAACGTATACAGGCTATAATGTCAGAGAAGATCAGCACAGTGAATTATTTCTGGCAGGACATGATTACAGAAACTGCACTGCACAAATAGAGGAAGCATTTCTCGGATTGCTCCATGAATATTATTATATTGATCAATCAATCAACCTTTCTTACAGACTCATAGTGCAGATTAAAGACATTGAATGAAATAAATTACATATAAAAATTCATTTGCGTATAATTGACATATACATATAAAGTGCATAATAAGGGACATAAAATAATGTGAGTAAAAAGAAATACTTACAATGAAGTAACAATGAATAAATACAACCCATTTCTAGATATTTATACGTATAAAACCAGGGAAACTGGCTGAGAATGTTAAGGATGAATGTTTGAATGAAGTAAAAGTCTGAATCTTTGTACGGTTATGATTCTGTTAGTATTGATTCTCATAATGATTAATGGTGTAAATGTTAGAGATAAAAAAAGCTCTAATAAATTGTTCAGGAAAAATAGATGGATCACGAATTTGTAAGCATCAACTAGAAGGTATTTTGAAGTATAATAACAGATTGTCACAATTGAAGTATGAGAAGTTTCTTTAAAGATTATCCACTTAATTTATCCATCAAACCAGATATTACAAAAAAAATGGTAAAGGATGAAAATGGTATCTTCTGTAAATTTAGGAGTGAGCGTATTTGTATCCATGTCTAAAGTTTTTGGCTGGAAGTTGAATATATAATATGTTTTATAGTAAAAAAAAATCAAACTGGGAAAACAGTTTGTGATGTATTTTCTTATGAAAGGAATGATATTGAAAATTAAAGAAGATTAAGGCTAAAAACTGTACTGTTCCCAGCCTTCTTTTAAAAATCAGCACCTCTATTGTATTTTTAATTTTTTTTAATTGTTTGTGTTCTTTTATTTCTTCTATTATTTTATTCTATTTTATTTTCATTTTTTATTCTACTTCTGAGTGCTCTGAATGATCGATAATGTGCTAGAAAAATAAAGCTGACTTGTCTGGACTTGACTTTTCATACTACAAGGTAAATACTTTATTCACAAATGCAAATGGGCAAAGAAAAAAAAGGACTGCTGCTTGGACTGAAAATTAGAAAGTGATGCTTACAAAATTACACTTCTTTTCTTTATCCGTTTTCTTTTTTTCATACTCCCCTGTCTGTTTTCTGCTCAGGTCTTTGGTAAGTGGGTTCAGAGGAGAGAAACCTGCCTGTTTGTTAAAAGTCTGAATCCTCCTGCTGTGTTCACATCATTTACTGCCCCCTGTAGTCTGTGTTCACTCCCTGCAGTCTACACTGATCCCAGCGCTTCAGACAGTAAACCCGCTCTGTCAGTCACTGTGAGCAGAGACAGAGCAAATATGTGGACTAGCGAAAGGAATGAGAGGATCAAGCTCTCCTAACTTAAGCTCTACTACATCTGGATCACATCTGGATTACATCTGAAATGTGTTGAAAGAACCTGTGTAATTACACACACAAAAAAAACGTGAAAACCGCCCTCTGCAAATTCTTACTGGATTAAAATCACTCAGTTACTATTGTCAGACTGTTAAAATTACACACACATCTCACACACACCCACACACACACACACACACACACTCAATTACACACACATGGCACACACACTGCAGATTCATATTGCATTAAAACCACTCCACTGTTATTACTGTCAGACTGTAAAAACTACACACACACTGGAAATTCATACTGGATAAAAACAACCTAATCATTATTTCACACACTTCAGATTCATACTGGATTAAAATCCCTCAACGGTTATTACTGTCAGAATGTAAAAACCACACACACTGCAGATTCATCCTGCATACAAAGTGCACTCTAGTCACGACTGTTCATATTAAATCAATACAAGAAGCACGTAGAAATATAATTTCTGGGGGAAAATGAAAGCCTTGGACAAATTCCTTGAGTTCACTACCCTGTGTTTGATCACAATGCCGGGATCTCGCTCTCTCTCTCTCTCTCTCCCTCTTTCTCTCTCTTCCATTCTGTCTCCTTTTTTTTCTCTAATTCACCTCTTCTCTGTCTCTTATTCTCACTCTCTTTCCATCTATCTTTCATTGCCTCTCTTCTTTCTTTCTCTTACTCTTTATTTTATCTTCTCTCTTTTCTCTTGTCATCGCACTCATCAGCCCTTTCTTCTGGCTTTCTCATTCTCATTTTCTCTCTCTCTCTTTCTCTTATTCTTTGTCCATCCTTCTTCATCTCTTTTTCTTTCTATCTCTCTCATTCTAGCTTTCTCCCTTTTATTCTTTCTCTCTCTCTCTCTCTCTCTCTCTCTCTCTCTCTCTCTCTCTCTCTGTCAATCCTCTCCCTGTCTCTCCATTCTCTCTCTATCAGTGTCATTCTATGTTTTTTCTGTCTTTACTATCTCTCTCCTACTCTTTCTCTCTCTCATTCTCCCATTATTCTCTCTTTCTTTCTTTCTATTTGTCATCATTCGGTCTGTGTCTTTATTCTATCTCTCTGTCTGTATATCTATCTTTATCTCTCTTTGTGTGTTTCTTTCTTTCTCTCTCTCTCTCTCTGTCTCTCTCTCTCGCTCTCGCTAATGATTGGTGGAACTGAACAGTCACTCCACAGGTCTGGTCTGTATTTCAGCTCTGATTTCATTGCTCTAATCGCTCCACTGACGGTCCTGTTTCATCTCCTTCTCTCTTCCCTCCGACCGCTCTCACACTGCCGGCCCGGAGACACGAACACACGCTGACGCCCGTCAGCACGACCTGTCCCTGAGGATCTGCAGAATCTCCACATGAATTACATCATTATGTTAATGTGTTTATCTCTAATAAAGTGTCCAGTGAGTGGAAACACAAAGTGGGTGTTTCTAATAAAGTGTCCAGTGAGTGGAAACAGAAGGTGTTTCTGATAAAGTGGCCAGTGAGTGGAATCTCCGAGAAGAAGACTGAGAGAAAAGGAGTTTGTCTGGGGGGTGAGATTCTATACAATGCATTTACATATGCACCAGCTGTTGCTATGACAACCCAGAGAAAACAAGTTTCCATGGGGAAGAGAAGCAAGAGATGTGTGTGTGTGTGTGTGTGTGATAGAGATCAAAACTCCAGGGTTACGTTTTCATCCAGCCTGAACTCATTAGAGCTAAGTTAAAATATTCAGCAATAAAACAGTGCATAATAAAATACTGCCTACATACTGAGTGCACATTTAACTAAATAATTTTCATGTATGATTTCCTACTTTTACTTCTTTTAACATAGAATCCCATTATAATCAAGAATATATACTGTATAATGTATAGTAGATACTAATAACTCATAATAGTTGTCACATCTGGGGCTGGTTCGCCCAGTCAGGAAGCACAAAAGCAGACATCCATTGTAAGTTTTCTTTATCTTTGTTTTTATTTACAAAACAGAAAGTAAATAGGCACGATGGCCGAAAACATGAACAAAAGGAACCTGAACGAAACCAGGCCTTAGGATAGGGTGAGGGAGAACAGACAACTTAACAGAAAGTAGGCTTTTAAACAGAAGGACAAACTCAAAACACCTGACACTAATTGCCTGATTGCCCGATCCCTGGCCAGCCATGCCCAGTGATGAGGCCACACCCCCAGTCAAACTAAAAGTCCTCAAACTATAGCAGCCTCTAGCGGCTGCTGACTAGGGATGTGACAACAGTAGATACTCAGTAATAATAAAATCAATAATAATAATAAGAAGAATGAGAGCGCCCTAATACAGAGATGAAAGAGTTAATGATTTCTATTCACCTTCATTACAAACTACATGTGATTATGATTAGAAATAGTAAATGAATCAATAAATAAATAAACAAATAAGCACTTTACTTCTCAAATACCCCCTCAAATCTCACTCTTCCTCTCTCTCTCGTTCTCTCTCTGTCTGTCATGACGAAGTAGCTGCTGTGTGTGTGTGTGTGTGTGTGTGTGTGTGTGAAAGCACTCAGAGCGTTCAGTTCAGTCTGTAAATAAAACATCACCTCTATCACAGACACACAGCAGAGAGAGTGACCCACAGGGAGAGAGAGAGAGAAAGAGAAAGAGAAAGAGAGAGCTTTTTCTTTCTGTTTTTTCTTGTAACACATCATTTAAAGCACTAATGAGAAAAAATGGTAAAGACGTTCATTAAAATTTTACACGACAGCAGAGAAACGTTCTCTTCTGAAACCTTTATCCGTCCCCTCAGGCAATCTGACTTACCTTTGGTAAAAAAGTACCGCCTGTTTAAAATATTAAATGTTATTCAAATGTAATATCTGTGCCAACCAGTCACAACTCTACTGCCCACTCTCAACACTCTCTCTCTCTCTCATTAATTCTCTTCTTCATTTTTCTCTGATTCACCTTCAGCATCTCTTTTATTTGACTTCCTCTTTGTCTTTATTCTATCTGTCTCTCTCTCTCCCCCTCTCTTTGTCTGTCTCTCTCTCTCTCTCTCTCCTGGATGTCTGATTGTGTTGATAGTGTCCTTCATGTCCTCCTTCAATATTTGAGGGACAGATGACGTGAGAAAACTCTGTGTGTTTTAGTCCTCCACCAATTCCCTGAGAGCTTTCATTCACATACATTCCCCAAACCCCACTGTCAGCATGGATTAGTTTGTGTGTGTGTGTGTGTGTGTGTGTGTGTGTGTGTGTGTGTGTGTGTGTGTGTGTGTGTATCTCACATCCAGTGTATCGGAAGAGTCAGCAATAGAGTTTTCTGTGTCAGTGATCTTCATTTGACTTTGGATGGACATCAGCCTCCCAGTTCCTCAGTACGATAAACAAACAAACAAACAAACTTTTAAAGAGCTGTTTACAACAAAACGCCAACCATTTCACACTCTGCGGCTATACACAGTCCTAACGACACACACACACACACACACACACAGACACACACACTCACACACACACACACACACACACACACACTCACATGTACTGAGCCACTAACTGCTATTAAAAACACCCTGACTGTTTCACCTTGGAGCATGTCTCTCTCTCTCTCTCTCTCTCTCTCTCGATCTCTTTCCATTTCCTTTTCTTTCTGTCTCTCTCTCTCAAAAACACACACACGCGCACGCACGCACACACGCACACCCTACCACCACCACTGTTCCCATGGCAACCAAATGAAAACAAGATCCACAAAATGGAAATATTTCAGGTTAGTGTTAGTGCTCGCTTGCCCAAAACAGAGTGAGAGGTAAAGAGAGTTAAAAAGAGAGAGAAAGTGAGTGAAACGCTCCGCTCTCAAATGCGTCTTTCTTTTGTTTTTTGAGTGTTCTCTGTTCTTTTTGCACTGGACAAGTGCTGTGCACTGTTAACTTCATATTTATCTACATCTGTACATCACTCTTGTCTTCACTTACTTATTTGTATTTTTATCTTGTTCTATTTTTTTTATTCTTCTACTATTTCTTTATTTTATTTTATATTTTTATTTTTAGTCATTAACTCTTGAATTGAATTGAGACAGGAAAAGAATCAGATATGGTCTTTTTTCTCAGCTATCCCTTTAATCACAGCAGGAAAGAAACTGAAAGGATGCTTCAGGAAGGAAAAGTGGTCCACATGTTCAGCTCATAAAAGCGTCTGAAGAGAGTTGATCAGGATCCTGTTCTGACCCCTGAGCTCCTCCCCTGATCAATGCAACTCCAGCCTCAGAGAGAGTGAAGAAGCTGATTGTCCTTCAGCCCCGGGGGGTTGGAGAGTCTGGACTCTCTCACACCAACGCCGGACACTTGAGAGCTCGCATTCTGCCCACACAGCGCCAGTTAATACACACACGGACTGATGGAGCTTTTCTCAGGCTTCGGTGAGCTGCCACAGTGACGGAGGCATTTGAACACTTGTAGATATTATAAATGTCAAATAATATTGTACTAATTATTTCTTACTCATTTTACATATAACAGTTTCATTCATTACATAATTGCTTTAATCGACAATGATCAGAGGACTAAACTGACACTGCTCTGTAATGACAATGTGTTTTCACCCCATGCAGATGCCCCTGTGTGTGTGTGTGTGTGTGTGTTTAACAGTTAGGAATGAGTACAGAACTCTTGATAGTCAGGTAATCGATGTATTAAGGCCTTTGGTCAGAGGCCCTCTGGTGGACTTTGGTGGTACTGAAGCCTTCAATTGTTCAGTGGTACAGTAGCGGATCAGGCAGTTGCAGTTTCAGTCCATCGCGGATTTTTCTGAGAACTGAACTAATAATTGTTAGCTGAAACCCCCACGCTAATACGGAAACTACAGATATCCTCGCATATTTTTGCTTTTGTGACGTCCGGGCCTCGTCTGCCACACCCCCTTGTCCTGGTGCTGAAAACACTATAAATCATTACTTTTTCAAATAGAACACATATCGCCCCCTACACTTCCTACATAGTACTGCAATCTGTCAGAATGACTGTGTGGATCATATAAATATTATAAAGTACTAGATAGCATTTATTAAAGAAATTAAAAGCCATATCATCTCTACATACTTACATCTGTCACATGCAACAGTGTTGGATATATATAAACACTATAGAGGACCCTAGAGGAACAGACTTTGTTCTGAGAAGTTACAGTAGGCTCATAGACTAACAGTACAGGAGAGTAAGAGAGAAAAAAAAGGATGGGGAAAAAAGAGTGACAGAGGAGAAAGAAAGGGTGTAAGTAATAAAAAAAGGAGCAATTGTGGCTGAGTCGAAGAGGAAAAAGTATAACGTAGACTTCAACACTAATGAGGCCCTTAGAGAAAGCTAGAGGGCCTGTTAGCACTCGTCTTACACTCGTTCAACCTCAAACACACTCTTTCTACACCGAACACACACACGACCCAGCACCACCAGACAAGAAAAGGGCACCGAGGTCAACGTATGCTCATTTACTGCTGACAGCCGCTGTCCTTCTGTCATGTGGTCAGAATACTGTGAAACCAGTGATAGCTTTTGTGTGTGCGTGTGTGAATAAGTGGAGATCAAGTGCAGGTCACATAAACAAAGATAAATCAGTATTTAGCTTCTCTGCAGTATTTAAGGTGGGGTATCAGTATTTAACCTGTTTTTTCTGCAGTATGTAAAGTGGAACATTTTGGTTTGCTTGTCTTCTATCTATTGCATGATGTAATTGTTTGTAGATCTTTTTATATTTTTAAAAACTTTGCTGCAGCTATTTTGTTTTTTTGCCACTGATTGCCAGTGCTAGGTTGCAGGTGATGGGGTGCTAGGTTGACTGGACACTCAAAGATGCTTCTCAGCCAATCACATTGGTTAACGGCCTCTCAGCCAATCACATTGGTTAACGTCCTCTCAGTCAATCATACTGGTTAATGGCCTCTCAGGCAATAATATTGGTTAACGGCCTCTCAGCCAATCACATTGGTTTACAGCCTCACAGCCAATCAAATTGCGAGATTGGAAATAACTGTGGTATAATAACTAATGGCTACTGTGAATTAAACATTTTTTCAGAGCACCTTAATTTGTATATAATATAATTATATAATAATTTTTTTCATATTGTTTACTGATACAAGAATAACTAAGGCTTTACTGATATAATATGACATAACATAATTATGGTAATGAGTTTTAATGAGAAATTAGTTAATAAGCATATATTTTTAGGCCTTGGGAATGCAAGGAATCCAGGTCTTCATGATAGTGGGTCCTTTTGTGTTAATTCAGAACTAAATATGTGATTTATAAAACATACTTATAAACTTAATAAGAACTAACATATAAAAGGGTTTGTCATGACTTCAGTCTGCGACCACCAGGGGTCGCTTTAGGACTGTGGACTTAATTGTACTCACCTGTCTGTTGTTTCCCCTCATCTGTCACCTGCCTTCCCATTGGTCCTTTTGTTTCACCGCTGTGGTATTTAGTTTGGTTTTTCCCAAGTTCTGATTTGTGGAGCATTGATGTTTCCTTCTCCCCTTGCCCTCGTCCCTGTTGTTCTGTTCTTCAGTTCCTCAGTTCTTCATTGCTTTTCCTTTCTGGCCCCCGTGCCTGTTTTTGGTTCCATCTTTCTCTGTGTTCTGTGTTTAATAAATCACATCCATGGACTTCCGCGTCTGTGCCGTCCTTCCACCATCCAGACCACGCTCCACCGTGACAGTGTTTAGATAATACGTTTTCACTAGCTATTGTTTAATAAAGCAGCAGTGAGCAGCTAGTACGTAACACCACCTTAAAAAGAACATTACAAAGATAAGAAAGGTGTGAAAGGGATAAATCAGTGATCAGAATCTAAATTTGCACCAATTTGTGGATGACTGTGGCCCATGATAATTAATGCAGAGAATGCAGAGTGAACTAGTACTGAAACATGACCATGTCTGAACATCCTGGAGCAAGAAGTTACACATTTTTGTTGAAGGGGGAGGGGTGGGGCAACAACATTTAAAATTCAGTGATGCTGGAAAAGCCTTGAAAGGTCATAAACTGTTGGAGCACATATTTGAGGGTCAATGAGTGACATTTTGTAACTGAGTGACATTTCAGCCCTGCTGCTTCTCCAGCATTTCTGCCGCTGGCATTGAGTGTTAAAAATGTTAAAAACAAAGATAGAAAAAGATAAACAGGCACAGCTTCCCCACTTACTGCCCACAACAATCAGTTAAACTGTGTTCAATACTTTATACTTTCTGCGCTAAGCGGCCACCTTCGGCTAGATATTAACCCTTCAGTCGGGAGGGTTGCCTGTTGCTGAACTGTTCTTTTGCTTGTGCACCAGCATTCCACAATAAAATTCAATAATCTGTTATTATGTGTTACAGTTACACCACCTGACTGCAGATCGGCTAAAAATGTAGTCAGTAAGATAAGGTTCACTTCAATGCTGGTGTCACTCATTTGACTTTTACTTGTTTGACCGGATGATTATGTTTTTGTACAACAACACAAACTGTGGTCACAGCTCCAAAACAATAGCTTGGCAGTGTAATTTCTCTTTTGTCACATTAATGCATGTCAAGTGGCTCGATATTAATATGAAATGAATGTATTTCTTTCATAGTGCTTTGAGTCTGCATTTCTTTTTTGTGTGCTGTGCTCTTGAGTGTCCTGCGCGGCGCTTGCTTTTGTTTTTTGGTAGGATTTAGTTTGGTATGGATCAAGTTTTAAAAGTATATATGTCCTGAGTGTCAAACTGGAGAACCAGGTGGAGGTGTCTGAGAGGAGAATGCTGAAAAAGCTACTCTGTATCATGGACAACCCCTCCCACCTCATGCATGACTCCTTGACAGACCATCGGAGCACACGCAGCAAAGACTCATCGCCTCTAAATGCAGAACCGTACGGCACAGGAAATCCTTCCTACCTGTGCCAATAACACTGTGTAACTCTACTCTGTTCTGTAGATGATCTTTTTCAGTCTTTATGTCATCGGATTGTACAATATAACTCAACTGTTTGATCTGTACTGTCTGAATGTTATTGAATGTTAGTGTCATCTTCTCATCACCTGCTGCTATTTCATTTTATTGCATTAATCTTATTCTTATGGCACGAACACTTTTCATAAACCATTTGCACTACTGATCTGTTATTATATTACATTATAGTTATTTTGTTATTCTGTTGCTCTATATAGTTATTGCCTTTTTAAAAAATTATCTTTATTCTTGTCACGCTCTGCTGTGTCCCATCCAAGGAGGCGCAGGCAGACACTTCCATTTTGCTAGGATTCTTTATTAATGAGTCAAAACAAAACCAGGCACGATAGCCGATACTCTTAACAGAAAACAAAACAGAAGACGGGCACACAGCTGAGGAATATTGTGAGGGTCAACAGACAGTTGAAACATGACACAAAGCTAACTTAAATACACAACTCGAAACTCCAAAACCCAATCAAATAAAAGCATCAATTATCCCTGAACACACCGACCAGCTGAAACACACAACAAACAAACTCAAGCCCGGTGTGCTCAGGATTTCACAATAAGCGTTTCAAAACAAAAATAAAAAGAACTAACAAGGACGGCCTCTAGCGGCCGCTGATGGGACAATTCTTCTTGTTGCACTGAGCATGCTCTTGACAAAAGAATTTCCCTCAGGATAAAAAAAAGTTATTATCTTATCTCATGAATTTAAAACTGTAAAGTGTAAAGACAACAGTGTATCGACTGTAATCCTGAATCTCCATTAGCCTGCAGTGTTGGTCATCAGTTAGAACACATTATAATGTTTGTTGAACACTCCAAAGCACACCAGTGATGGTACACATTAATGGAAAGTAGTCAGGTGGTGCAACCACGTGATGCTACATGCTGAAGGGTTAACAGTGGAGAAATGGAGAAAATGTATAACTCTAGCAGAGTCTGGGCTTGAGGACCAGTGAGGTGTAGCTACAAGGGTGGGGTTTCTGATAAAGCGGCCAGACAATAATCGGGTAGCTTGACGTTGAACGTAGCTGCGGCTGCTATTTGGCTCTAAAACAGCCTTTTGTTGTTTACTTCCTCAGAAGCAACTCGACTTAGGCCTTAGGCTAGTCTGTGACTGGATTAATGAAAAAAACCCCTCTGTCGGCTTAGAGAAGCCTGTTCTTGTGGTGGCCTTTTAAAGATCATTCTACACACTCTGATTCTAGCAATCCACAATGAAATTTGCAAACTAGCAAAGGCATGGAGGTTCTTAACAAGGCAGGCACTAATTAAAGGGAAATCTCTCTCCATCTAGGCCACCGCAATCTCTCTCTCTCTCTCTCTCTTATCCCTCTTTCCTTTGGCTCTACAATATTTCTCGTGCCTGCAGCCTTTGGCAAGGACTAAATAGACCTGATAAATATTTACTCAGTGTAATCGACTCCAACCAAACCAGTTATGCTTTTAATGAAACACTTTATTAGCTGTTTCTTTTGTGGCAGGAGCATAATGGGCCCTAATCAGTTTATGACAGAATAAACACACACGCACACACAAAACACAAAAGAGCTCAGCAGGGTAGAGATCAACAACAAATGCTGTAAAATGGGCTTGTTTGTGTAATCAAAAGGCAAAAGAGGGGTTGTAAAAAAAATAAAAGCATCTAAGGTGGCACATTCAACATTTCAGTAAACAGTACAAAATCATAACATTTTGTAGAAAATTTTAATAGGCAAATAACTTGCTTTTTCAGATGACAGGGATTGATGAATGGATGGATGGATGGATAGATGGATGTATAGATAGATAGATAGATAGATAGATAGATAGATACATAGATAGATAGATAGATAGATAGATAGACAGATAGACAGATAGACAGACAGACAGACAGACAGATAGATAGATAGATAGATAGATAGATAGACAGACAGACAGATAGATAGATAGATAGATAGATAGATAGATAGATAGATAGATAGATGCTGTTCACATTGTGTGCTGTGGTATGTTCACATATGACAAAATTGTCAATTTACACTTTCCTTAAAAAATACAAACCGTTCCATTATGACTGACTTTGGCAAAAACAACAAAAAGAAGTATGTGTCTCAGAAAATCAGACATGTCTCTCAATGCTTTATTGAAATGTTCCAAAATTCCAGACATTTTTTAAAGATTGTAGAGGCCAGGATACCATAATCGTGGTGACTCATCTGGACAGAAAAAAACAACTGAAGATTTTCACAATTCAAAGATCTGAACAGTGTCAATAACCCCAGCGAGGAACAACCAAAAGCAAATTATGACATTAAAGAAACTTTAAAAGAGAAAAAAGAGTCAGGATTAAGCAAGAAAGTGAAGTATTTATCTATTAAAGAGCAATAAGCAATAAGCACTCCTCATCCACACACAAGAGCTCATCTGAATCCTCATAAGAAGAGCTCGTTAGGATTTATGTTGTTACTGTCGGATGGCTGGTGCTGCTTCTTCACCAAGGACATTCAGCTGCAGCAGCTGTTCTTTCACACTGTCGTACTGTTGCTGCCACACCTCCGGTGACAGGGAGGACGGATTGATCTCCAGGAACTTGTAGGCGTCCTTGGACTGCACTCTGAATATCTGAACCGCTTTATTACAGTATCCACTAAACTGTCCCCAAACCTGTGAAATGAAACATTGTAGAAGAGTCAGTAGTACAATGTAGAACCCATATTAATGAAATTAACAATTTAGTAGTATATTGCATAATATATTGGTGTTGGTATACTTTATAATAAATGGGAAATCTCAATTATTTTCAATTCAACAGTATTCATCAGTATTACAACTGATAACTCAACATCCTATTTTGAACTTGTCCTGTCACGAAGCCATCCTTAGTCACCAGTGGTGGGAATTTCCTTGTACTAGACCCCACAGTGCACTCTGCTGGTGTTTACCTGCACTCATGTTGCCTGTACACCAGATAAGAATCAGAATTTGAAAATTGAAGAAATGTGGAGATCTGTTTGCTGATGCGTAGTTCATTTAGCTAATTTACTAAATACCAAGCCATGTTCCATCATTAAGTCAAATCTCATCATGTGTAAAATAATATCCTTAGGCTCAATGTTAAACTGGTTTCTCCATGTCCTAGAAACTACAAACCAGAGGGCGAAAACTTGAAGACAGGCCCTCCAGATCCTTAAAATGAAAGTTGCAGGGAAACCTATGGAGATGCATCGTATGCAGGAGGAAGATATCTGCTGTTTCTGGTTCCAAAGGGAACTTGGGCAGATCCACTACACTTCTTGGCCTGTTATGCTGAAGTTTGTGGTAAAAAGAGTAACAAAAGAGAAGCTTAGCTTCGTTTGAATGTCAAATCAATTAATTAGTGGAAATTTGATATTTGCCTTTGTAAAAAATGTTTGTTTTTTGTCATCCATGATTTAAGTCATAACTATGATATTTGCAGCCTTTAGTTACATGGGCATGTAGACTCAAATCAAGTTACTTTGGTTCATCAGCATTCTCGTTAATTGTTGTTGCTAATTACTCTCACATCCTGGCCCTCATTTGTATAAACTGTAGTATCAATTCACAGACTGTTGTGATTGGCTTTAGATAGGAGTGTGAATGCAAGGGTGCACAGGAGAGCAAGGACCAGCTTTATGGCTTAAAAAATATGCTGTCAAGGAAAAGTCTGCATCTAAAGACTAAAGAGTGTCTGATCATTTGTAAATGATCAGTTAAATTGATCAGCATCAGATACAATTAGATTGCATCTAGACCCGAAATACATACCAGTGTATCTCTACTAGTTTTAGTGTATACTTACCTCTGAAGCCATTTGGATTGACTGCAAAAATTCATCTTTGAGGTCAGGATCATCAACAAGATCTTCACCAACAAAGGTTTTGTCTCTGAGGGTGCCCAACAAGCTGTAAACTCTCTCCCAGAAGCCTTTAAGCTTAATAAGAATGTTCTGAATTTTAGACAGGAATCGTTGGACTTCTCCAAGGAGGACAGGATCAGGAATAGCACCTAACAAAAGCAGGAACAATAAACAAAATATCTTAAGAACACCCAAATAAATGGGTAAACGTACAGTACTTCCAGTAGTTCTTCTAGGCATCATGTACTAAGTGTTTCTAACATACTTGCATGAGTAAAGATACTCACCCTGTTCAATTTTCAGTTTGGCCAGCTGCATGTTCCAGTCAATTACCTTCACGTTCAAATTCCACTGATCTTGTTTCAGAGAATTCTTTTCTGAAATGAGACGGTCCAGGTCTGCTTGAAGATTCCTGGCCTTTGCATTTCCAGAAGCACTTGTTGCCTCACAAAGTGCACTCACGAGTGGACCAATGAATGGCACAATAATAGCAAAAATCTTAAGAAATGAGCTGCGGGAAGTAGCAGAGGTAACTGCCTTCTGTAGCTCTCTATTTTTGGCCTCAATCTTCTTCTCTTTTTCTTCAAGCTGTTTAGTGGCATTATTCAGCTGGCCTTCATAAACATTTAGAGTTTTCATCATGCTCTGAATATCCTGAGAAAACTTGCTGATTCTCGTTTCGGTCTCTTTCCTTTCTGTGATGATTTCACTGGTAGTCGTAGCCACATCTCTGTTCAGTACAATGTACCTATATGGCCAAAAATATTGTAAAGTTTATGTATATACAACAGGTCTTAGTTACTCTAACTGGACTGAGTTAAGCCCTTTATAAAATGTTTACAAAAAGCTGTATAAAAGACATGCCCATTTGTCCCTTTCCATTACTGCTTAGAGAATTACACTAACAGGGGATTTGACAATATGGCTTATGCATGGCTTCGAAACTACCTAAAATATCAAATGCAGTGTATTATGTTGGGATGTATTATGTTTTGTGGTGTCATCATAAAAGTTTAGTTTTGGGTCCACTTTTTTATGTGTATCGGTGATGTTGCTTCATCTGTAACTAATTGCAATGTTCATCAACAGACAAATACTCAGCGGTACAATTTTACAAACAAATAGCATTCTACCATCATAAACTTTTACTGAACAGTTGGTTGGACTTCTGGGATGTTATCTACAGTGTTGGGCAGTAACTGTAAGTTACTGTAATTTGATTCTTTTTTTAGTAACACAGTTATCTAACGTGTTATAATTTTTAAATGGGTAATGAGATTACCGTTACAATTCAAGTAACGTTGCGTTACTAATAAAATCAAGTTCACAGAAATCTGTCAGCGGCAGGCAGATGTCTATCTGACAGGCGCACGCATGACGTCATCTACGAGAGACCTGCGTGCGGCGGCAACTCGGACAAAAACAAAGACGAGCATGGACAGTGAGGCAGTACGCGTTCAGTAGCTGGAAATATAGCTATTACTTTAAATTCATCTCGGTTAAAGGCAAGAACATTACGTGAGTTGTTGTAGGTTTGTAACACTTAATAATAAAGTGTGTGATTTAAGAGTTTCTTGAGAGGGTGGGGAAGTAACTAGTATTGTAACTAATTACTTTTGAAATAAAGTAATCACATTAGTAATCTGATTACTTTTATAGGGAATAATCAATAGTTTAATTACTTTTTTTAAAGTAACTTGCCCAACACTGGGGACTGCACCTGAATAGTTGAATTAAACTTCCTTTCCTATTCATTTTCCTTGATTGGACTACCAGATCAGTCCAAGCTGATCCAAATACTTCTCAGCTCTAGTGAGGTCATGGGCTACAGATTAGGGGAAGTGGTTAGAAAAGGAAATATTATGTAGCCATTGTAGACAAAGTAAACCCTGTACAGTACACTCAACACAATAGACGCAGTATAGAAACACACGCTTTCTTATCTACTTTGGACGGATCTGGTAGTTCAGTGGGTCCACACGCTTCTCAGCTCTATCAGTAGATTTAGTGAAGTCATGGGCTAGGAGAAATCAGGGCTCGCGCGTAGGATTAGAAGCTATTTGGATGCACTCCTGTATTTAGTGTGATTTTAATTATGGATTGTGGAATGTAAAAAGGTTTAAATGTAAAAACTCAAGAATAAAGATGGTTGCATATTGATTATAGTCTCGAAATGCCACCAACTTTTTTTGTCAAGAGTTAGAATGCATTTGAATGTTTGTCAAACCTTTCACAACGCACCGATGTGAAGCAATGCTTCATTGGAATCTATTCAGCGACACTCCCTTGTGATGCTAAACACTGAAAGGTTATGATTCTTTTCTCATCATTCCACTCTGTAATTCTTTCATTTTTTTAACAGTCGTCTGAATGTTTGTTATAATGCTCTCGCTCTCTCTCTCTCTCTCTCTCTCTCTCTCTCTCTCTCGCTCTCTCTCTCCGTCGCTCTCCCTCC
>JBBPCY010127326.1:0-17015 GCA_037974405.1 Brachyalestes nurse | reverse complement strand
ACAGCTTGACGCAAAGACTAGACTAAAACAAAATTTAAGACAGGCCGCCAAAAACACTACTGTAAACAATAAATAGCAGTGACTTACTCCTAATCAATATTTGTGTTACTAGTAAGTCACTTAACTGTAAGCTACTAATCTATAGTATTTATACCCCACCATTTGTGTATACAGCATAGTGTTTTTCATATTGAGTATTTCTGCAATGTTTTTATTAGATTTATTTGGATTTTATATTGTTCTTGTCTCTGTGCGTCTATGCAGTTGTAACACAGGGAATTTCCACCAGGATCAATACATTTCTGATTCTGATGTTATGATGTCAAAAATCATGTCATGTCTAAGTATGATTAGCTAAAGGCTTAATTATGAAATCGAAGGTGTTTTAAGGACAGTTTTGAGAACTGGAGGAATTCCACTTTAAAATGTACATTTTCTATGTTGGGATTTTGGGAACAGCATTACTCTGCACATTACTTTAAACTTATCTAACTATTAACCCTAAAACTTCTATTATAAAACTAATATCCATGTCCTGTATACATGAGCAATTAAAATGCAAGAGAGTTGAAGGGAATATTCTCAATATACAGCTATAATGAGGAAATATAAGTGTATTAATATAAATACAAACTTATAATATTAAACTAGTGGGAAAGGTAAAGCAGAACCATGCATGAAGTACAAACAATGTAATCTCAGTCAATTCATAATGAAGTCTGATTGTTTAAAGTTCCAGATAAACATAAAAAATGATGATAGTTCCATTAGAGAAGTCCTTGCACTAAAAAACTAAAATTGATGGCCAGATCCTTCGAGCTCTGTCATAACCTGAAGACCTTGAACAATCTTATAGTGGCAAGAAGATTCTAACTATGAATTGTTACAGCAAATAACACTGAGGCCCACAAAATGATAGCAAGCTGTAAAACGTGAGTAACTCTACGATCGGGATACTGTCAGTGTTTAGGACATGACTGCATGGCTCTCCTTCACGTTATTTGCACTTGGACAGACCCGAGCCCCCAGTCAGACACTCATTCTCCATCTCACACTCGCAGCCCCTGCACAACTTAAAGGGGAATTCCGTAGATTTTTCCAAATCTCTGCATTATCAGAGTGGGTTTGGTGTGAAAGGCTTCATTGTAGAGAAACTTACTCTTTATTTACAGTGGTGGTGAATGGAACCGGGTGTCCTGTCTATAACACTAATATAAATAAAACTAATATACTTACATTCATATGGTATGCGTATTAAACATCCTACAGCCATATTTAAAGCCAATTATAAAGCCATATTAGTATTTAGATATGTAATGCAGATGATGGTAGAACAGGGGAATATGAAAAAATTACAAATAAAAAATAATTTCTTTGGGACTATTTTGCCTCACAACACCCTGCATGTTCCCCTCCACCATGAAGGCGGAAATCTCCTTAAAACGTCCATAAAATAGTGTATATGACATCATATAGTGCATTCATTTCAGCTTCATATGTAATAACTTTCTTTGAAATGCACAATTTTTCTAAAAGTCCGCACTATCAGAGAGGTTTTAGTGTGAAAAGGTTCACTGCAGAGAAACTTACTGTTTCTTTACAGTGGTGGTAAATGGAACTGGACATCATTTCTATAACACTAATATACATAAAGCTATATTACATACTACAGCCACATTTCAAGCCAATTATAACCCCATATTAGTATTTTTATACGTAATGTAGATGATGGTAACATAGGCAAATCTAATTACAGATAAATAAATAAATAAATACATAAGCAATTCCCACTGAGATCAATAAAGATTTCTGATTCTGAAATAAAAAAATAATTTTTTAGGCACTATTTTGCTTCACAACAGCATGCCTCCACCATGAAGGCCGAAATCGTCTCAAAACTACACTAACACAGTATCGGACATCACATCACATTACTGTTTCGTGCAATAACTTTTTTTAATGCTTTAAGACATCTGGTTCTGTTCACCACCACTGTAAACATTTCTGACACTGTAGATTTCCGTAGAATGACATATTCCACCACACATTTATGACTTAGTTACACAGAATCTTTTTAAATAATGGTGGAATTTATCATTAGGTCAAATGTAGATATGAGTGATGCTGTGTGTGTTGGGCCTACAATGGCGAGCACCTTCGCCAGCCTAGAAGAGCAGCTCAAAAATGCTCACAAACACTCTGTCACTTGCTTGTTCACACACACACACACACACACCTGAGTCATCTCACACAAACGAGCAGGTCATGAGAAAGCCACCAGCATCTGTTGAGGACGTAGAGAGACAACCGGCCCCCAAGGAACCTACCTAGGAGCAGCAGCCGATGGGTCGCTCTGTATATCTGTTTGTCTTTCTGGAGCTGCTTCTCTATCTTTTTGTTTGCTTCTCTCTGTGCCTTCTCCTCATTTCGCTGGTCTTCCGTCTTACTGTTGCCCAAACAACCCATCTTCCCACAAAAAAAAGAAAGTTCTTGTTTTTTGGGGGGGTGGGTAGGTGGCGTGAGGTGAGCTGAGGTTTTGGGGTGGAGTGGAGTGTCTTGATATGAGAAGCAGAATCAAATTACACAGATTCCTTGATTGGATCTGGAGGTCCAAAAATCAAAACACCTCGATTGAGGACCCTGACATCTGTGCGGTCAGTTAGAAGACCCTGGAATAAGACTTAGAGGACAGAGGATGGGTGGGGGGGTGAAGGAGAAGAAGGGGGTGGGTGGGGTGGAAGGGGGGGATAAGGACAGATCCTGGAAGAGGGGAGAATATTAAAGCTGTGGGTGAAGATCAGTAGAGGAAGGGTTTGGAGAGCTGCTGAAAACACCAAGGCCGGCCTACACACACACACACGGCCCAGTCCTGTCAACCAACAACAATATCCTCCAGTCCTGATCCCCAATCAGCATCCACCGCGTTCTCCCCTTCCTCCGTTCCCTGTCGACTCGCGTTCTCGCTCGGGTTCTCCGTTCCCACGACGCGTTATCTAGAACCCTTCCCGTCGAGGATCCATGCTCGGTTCCCCCCAAAAACGACGTCCGTAGCCACCCATGAAGAACTCCCTTGTAGCCTTATGTATATTCTATAATTATTGTTTTTAATATTTATTATTATTATAAGAGAAGAAAAAAAGGGGCGGCTATTTAAAAAAAATTAAAAAAATAAATATTTCCACCAAAATGACGGCATTCCGCCTCTCGCCTTGGCCCACATCAACCTTTCAGGAATCAAAAAATAATATTCATGATAAAAAATAAAAATAAAGAATAAATCAAAAAATCTCGTGGTTTCTTCTCTCCTCTCGTTTCCAAGCTGATCGCTGGCCCAAAAAATCAGGAAAAAGGCTCTTTTTCTCCTCTTCTCTCTCTCCTCTCTGGCTGTGTGCGTCTTTGAGGAGAAAAATAAAATGTATATTTATATATAGTGATATATAAATATGTAGGTTCTTCAAGAAATGGGTTCTATTTACCGGTTCTGGGAGAGAGAGAGCTCGGTCCGGCTGCTGTCAGGCTGCTCTTTTGTGGCCCCCTCCCTCCCCTTTTTTGAAATCGGGCATGTGCATTTAGGTTAGATCCAATAATAATAATAATGATTATTATTATTATAAATAATAATATTTTTAAAAAATCCTCCTCGAAACGGGTGCGACCCGAGATCCTCCGGCCCCTTTCGTTTTCTTTTTTCTTTTTCTCTCTCTCTCTCTCTCTCTCTCTCTCCTGATAGCGTTCAGGAGATGGGTGGGGCAAACCGCTCTCATTGAAGCCCAGGGTCACGTGACTGACAGAAGAAAAAAACGTCAGCAACAAAGTGGCGAATCTGCCGAAAAGAGAAAATTCGAATGCTACAGTTAGCTTTAGCTTCTCTGGTAAACATAGCTTAGCTTTAGCTTCTCTCTGGCTTTTGTTTATTGTGAAATAAGGACAGAAGGTCCGACTTGCAATAATATTAACTATCAGGTTTAAAGGCAAAACGAGTGTTTATAAAGAGGGACTATTTTCTGGCAAACATAGCTTAGTTTTAGCGTCTCTAGTAAATATAGCTTAGCTTTAGCTTCTCGCGCCGGAATTTCACCGTTCCACCTTAAAAGGCGCGGCCGGTTCCATTCTGGCCTTCCTTTTAAGGTGGAACGGTGAAATTCAGGCGCGAGAAGCTAAAACTAAGCTATATTAACCAGAGAAGTGTCCCACCTTTAAAAACATCCTTTTACTTATAAACCCGAGAGTTACTTTTATTATTATAATAACGTCAGATCTTTATTTCACAATAAAACATTAATTAATCATTACTTCTAAGATAAATGCAAGAAGCAGCATTAAGCTAAGTTTACCAAAGAAGCGCCTCTCTTTTAAAAACACTCGTTTTTACCTTTAGACCAGAGTTACTATTATTATTACAAAGTCAGACCTTCTTTATTTCACAAAAAAAGCTAATTGATTGCACTACTTCAAGAGTAATACAAGAAAAATAAAGTAGCATGAGGCTAAGCTATATTTACTGTAGAAAAATTATAAGAAAAATCTAAATCTGAAAGCAGCATGAAGCTAAATAGCTAAGCTAATCATCTCTCTGGACTAGACATAACTTATATTTTCAAAACTATCAAATCATATAAAGTAGTAATCTAGACGGTCATTCTATATATCGCAATAAACAAAACCTCCCAGACAGCAAGTTCAATCACTACTTGAAGAAAAGTACAAGAAAAATAAAGTAGCATTAAGCTAAGCTATGTTTACCAGAGAAGTGCCCCTTTTAAAAACCCGTTTTATCTTTTAAACGTGAGTTAAGATTATTATAAAGTCAGTCCTTTTTTATTTCACGATTTCACTACAAAAGAATAAAATAGCATGAACATAAGCTAAGCTATGTTTACCAGAAAAGTGCCTATAACACTTTTTAGCTTTAAAACCTGAATTATGATAAAATCTGTAACCTGAAGACCTTTATTTCACAATAAAAATCTTCCTGAATGTTTAATCACTACTTAAACAAACAGCTGATTAAACACAACGATAAGCATCTCTCTGGACTAGAAATAAGTTATACTATAAAAATATTTTATTCATTACCAGGGAAAAACAGAGCCTCATCCTCACATCTGAGCCAATTTGTCAACACTGTAAAATCAATATAAATGTTGTATTTTTGCAGTATTCACAACTAGTAAGCTGGACAGTAAAATTTGCAAGAGATGCAAAGCTCAGGATCCCAAGCTTAAAGAAGTGTGTGTGTTGGGCCCGCAATGCTAAATTATTCTGGCACTGGGGCTGAACTGAAAGAAGTCCAGAGCAAAATAATGGTTTGGTGTAAAAGTACTGTGCAAACTGAACATTTCTGCTGTGGTCTCTTTGTGTTTTAAGTATAAATTACATGCAGGAGAACTGTACAGTCATATCCTCTACACTGACAATGTCATGATCACAATTAATTAAATATGAAAATCTGTGAAATTCCTCTTTAAAGCAACACACTTTCTATGCAAATCTTTTTTTTTCTTTTTTCATTGTACTTATTCCTTTCATTCAACAGTCACATCATCTCCCTGTGACACAGATCTTAATCATTGATCAGCTTTTACTGTGGTGTTGTCTTAGCTTTTCTTTACTGTTTAATAACTGTGGATACTGCTACACTCATAATAAAGTGCTGTAGATTGTTGTTCCTCACAATTAGTGGCTTTTTGGTACAAAAACTAAAACTAAAACTAAGCCATTTAAATTGAATTCAATTTCAATTTAATCAAATTGTTTCTTACAATTGTCACAACTAATGTTCTCATGAGAACAGATTTGTCAGTTCTGTGTAAGACTGAAAGTAAAAAGCAATTTGGTCTTTCTGAAACAGATATGTAAAAATATATATAATTACAAAAAAAATTATATATGATAATATTATTTCATAAAACAGTACAACTTAATTCATCTGAACCAAAACATTAAAGTCCACTACAGCAGGCCTGCAGAATCTCATCTGTCCATTTCATTATATTACATTTTTCTTAACTACTAGATTCAACAGTTTAACAATATCAGTACAATAAAAACCAGATTAACTTTGTACTTGCTGGATTTGTAATGGCATTTTTACTTTTTCTCATTATTTCACTGTGATTTTACTGATACTGATATCGATATTCAACACTTTATTTTTAGAAATTGCACACCAATACATAAACGTATAAAAAGTTAAAATTAGGACTACATCTACCTTGATGAGCATTACAGAGTAATATAACACTTTTTTTTTAAACATATATAACTTTGTTTTATTTGATGCAAACATTGTTTTATTTGATGCATTAAAAATGTTGGTCTAAAAAATGAGATTTTAATATATTAAATGTAATCTATTTATGATCTGTAATCTGTGTGTGACGTATTAACTAAACGATGATGAGAGTCAGTTAGTGTAACAGTACAGAAACAAAGGACACCGAAATATAGTCTCTTTACACCTGCAGTGAAATAACAGAGAGAGATCAGTGCACGAGTCACAGTCTTTAATATAGACCATGACTGCACAGACACATAAATACACACAAGACACAAACACACACAAGGCACAAACACACAACACACCCATAGACACACAGACACAAACAAACACACAAGACACACAGACATACAAAAGACACACAGACATACATACACAGACACAGATAGAGACACACACACACAGGCACAAACACCCACAGACACAAACAAACACGCAAAACACACAGACACACAAAAGACACAAAGACACACACTCGGCTACACACAGACACAGATAGAGACACACACATACACACTTCATTAAAAAAAAATCTAAATAAAAGTGTATGTTTCCAGAATCCTGGTCTGTGAATAATATTTCATGCCCCTCACAGATCTGAGTGTTAGTCTGACCGTACTGCAGTTCAGTCCACTGCTGAGAGGTGGCAGTGTTTCTTTAACATGTGTGTCTGGGGGGGGGGGGGACCAGACACTCAGGTCTTTAGGCCGGACACTGGAGTCAGTGTTTCCTAAACCATGTATCTGATCCAGTTTAGCTGGACTGTAATCTTCAAATGACATTACATGATCTTATGGAAATACGGCCAGGTCTAAATTGGGATCATCCAAACTCTCCAGATGACGTGAAGCGGAGTCTCAGGTTCTGCAGCCATGAGAGCACAGATCAGAGTAATGAAACAAATATGATCTCTAATGTCCATATTTACTTTAAACATGTCCACAAATATACTGAAATAAATTAAAAAGTGATTGTAACTTAACGGAACAAAAACACTGCAAGACAGTGTCCTAAGCAGGGCCTAAGAGAAGCCAATGTCCTGCTTAAATAAAACATTAAAATGATACATGTTTTAAAATTATAGATGTTCACTCACCACAGCTTTTATATTGAAGCTAATAAAACACAAGTCTTCTGCAAAAGTTTAAGTACTATATAAAAAGTTTGGTCAATTTTCAAAGTAAAAATAAGTACCTATCCTGTACAGGGAACTTACATGTGCAATTTTTAGCTCATTTTAGTCTTCCAGGTTGGTCGAAGGCTTCTGAACGAGTCCGAAAAAATTTGCCGATTCATAACTCGGTTCAGTCTATTTATTAGAGTTTTTTGGCTGTAGAAAGATTGGATAGACACTAGTATGTTTTCTTACTGATTTATGTCATTTATATTATATATTACTCATGCACCCATACAAATTGTTTCAAGCCACTTTTCTCAGCATGTGATAAACTGTCTTTCTGCTAAAGTGAACATTAGAAAAACAGAAACAAACACGAAAGCAGCGAAGATTTGGTTCCAAAGTTCCACACGAACTTCAGACGAGAAGCGGTGCCTTTTTTGGCTATAAACTTAAGAACAGTAGTGTGATTGCTGACACAATTGCAAATGCAGTCACACTAATAAAACAGAAAATAAAAAATAGAAAAACTCCTACATCATGCAGGTATGATAAACTGCAGCCCATCGTTAGACGGTAAAAGAGTAACAGATTTTTTACAAACAACCCAGGACCCTCAAACGGTCTGAAATCCAGCAGCATTAATACTATAACCTCCAGATTCCCATTTCACTCCACCTGTTTCATCTAACTTTTATGACTGATTAGACAGTCCATCCCTGAGATAAGTCCCAGTAGCACTTCCACCAATATCTACCTGTCATAAAAACACGATAACCAGGAACATATCAGTGCAGAAGCTCTTACTCAGAACACACAGTCAGGGTAAACACATGCTTAACAGCTTTTGAACTACTTAAATTAAGTATTCTTTCATTTTATTATTGAATCATGAACTATGGAATACTGTAGGGCCTTTATTTAGCTCACCACAAGCTTTATTAGTTTAGACAGTTCAAATCTACTTGCACATTTTACAAACAGCATTAGCAGGAGCATTTTTTCCATCACGGGCACTGCCCTACTGGTTACTGTGAGCAAAAAAAGAAGGAATGGCCAACAAAAAATTATAAAACCACTTTTTTGGCCCTCTGTGGATTCTCAACTCCCAGTCAGATTCAGTGCTGTTAGCTCTGCATTGTACTGAACATTTTTTTCTATTAAAAGCTTCAGGCAGCAAGTTTAGTAAACATGGGCGATAGTATACTTATTTTATACTAAATCTGAGGCAGCATCCTTCAAGTTTACTTTTTAATATATTTTATATATTGTATACTTGACATATACTGATAAGTATAAAGAAAGTATATAAAGTATACTTTTGTAAACTTAAAATGACCTTATAAAGTATACTTAAAGTATACTTCTATAAACTTAAAAATGTTCCAATTTAGTCTAGTACACTACAAGAACATGGTCCATATACTAGCTAAACTAGTACTTATACTCAAGTATACTTAATAAAATGAACTTCAAGTATACTACTTTTCGCTAGGCTGCTCCAAGTTAACTACGCATCTCTTCCATCATCATTTGTGTGATAAAGCCAAAGCCTTCTACATGCAAACTGCACCACTTCTGATCTAAAATGTGTTTCAATTAGGTGTGGTGGGGAAAAAATGCCCTGCGAGGAAAAGCCACTGTGGTAGGTATGCTACCATCGTGGCGTTGTGGTGATCCCTGCAGGCTCACTTTTAGTTTACAGAATCGATCCTGTTTCTTAAACTGAATCATACTCAGATATGGACTTGTATTTTTTTTTTAATCTGATCACAACTGCTTGTAGTCCTGGCAATACTGACCATCCAGTAGGGCTCTCGAGCGGTGCAAATGTCTAAGCTTTGGCTCTGTCATCGGAAGACTGAGACTTCGATTCCCAGTGGCGCCACAGCCATGGATGGCCAGGACTCCAAAGGCACTTTTCCACAGGTCTACGGGAACCGTGCTGTGTCTAAACCGTACCGCGGTGGCATGGGAGTTGTAGCCCGATCTGATTTTCCAGTGTATCTCAGTCTGGTAACGGAGTTCCTGAAACCGCGTCCGTGGAGTCGAACCAGCGGAAAGTTTTTCTGTCCGAGCCGCTTTTGTTATTGTGGTCTTTTCTGACTTTTTTTCTCATTTTTTTCTCTGCATTCTTTATCCGTGTGATGAAAACCGAACCCAGAGAACTTGTTAGTGATGTCCTGGATCACCTTCATGTCTCTCACAGAGTTAAAGATACATTTGTTAGTGTCATTGAAAACTCCCACTGAAATGTATCTGCAGCCTAAACAGATGTAGTGCTTGTACTTCATCAACTTCCCAGTTGTTAGTTTGTGTCTCCATTGTAAACAGTAGCTTCTTTCCATGTTGTGATTACATTTCGAACAATCAGAAAACAGCGGCCCACTTTTGGCCCTGCCATCGAGCAGCTCGGGTTCGGCTCAGCTCAGGTGCAGGTCACTTTATGCGTAATAGTAAAACATTTCTTCTGGTACAGCACGGTTCCTTGCGACACTAGAAAAGCATCGAGAGAGATCACATGATGCTGCGTTCAAATAGATGCAAGGGCTGACTTGGAGGAATCAAGTGTTGGTGGTATTATGTGATGGAGGAGTTCCTGGAACTCTGTGTGTCCTAGAACACAAGAACATGACTTTCCTTACTTCACTGCTGGATTACATTGGGCAGAATATTGAGAAAAATCAAAAACACATTTTAGACACTCTTGACTGCCCATTCAGAACACCAGACAACAGCAGAAACCATGGATCTAAAATCTGGACTCTAGGAGACATTAGAACCTGGGAATTTTCTCAGAGAAATGTGAGTGTGGAGTCTGTTAGCTTCGATCCCTGCTAGCGTCTCAACCTACAACAGTCAAACCTTTAACTGAGCATGCCTATGAGGCAGAGTGTCACATTATGTAAAGCAGAGAAGAAAAGAAAGCCATGTTCTTGTGTTCTAGGACACAGAGAGTTCCAGGAACTGGGAGTCGCCTGCTTTACTTTGAGGGAGAGTTTGATGCATTCAGGGCTGCTCTTCAGGACATGGGTTAACATAGTGTGTTCTAAATAACACCATCAGTTTGGATTTTCCATTCCATTCAGACTTTAGATCTACAACCCGTTTAAAGACTATCCTGTGTCATTATTCCAAATAATCAGAACTGTAGAAAAACCTCAAAAAATACCTCAAAAGCTTTTCATACCATCCTGTGTAAATCATCATAGGCCAGCTCTGCTACAAAATGACGTAACCATACAATAAACATGTTATGGCAAATATCATATGCTGTTAGGACAGATTATGTTCGTTCATAAAACAGCATCATTAACATTACCAGTAATTGTGATGACTGATACTACACTATTTGACGTCATGACTCATATGACATGACCTATTATGTAAATTCCAAGTATTTTTCTTTTTGATAGTTTAAAGAGTATAATTTTTCAGCTTTTAGCTGCGATTTCTACGTGAAAAGTGGTGCAGTTTTTTTGTGGTCTGAGACAAGATGACAACATAATCCAGATGTATATATACATACACATATATAGATAGATAGATACATGCATACATACACACATTATATTTAATCACAAACTAACAATCATTATGCACTTTAAAACTCATTGCTGATTAAATGTGTTGTAGTTTTGCTAAAAATATTTATAAATACCAACGTAATGAACAAATCCTTAAGTATTTATGTAGGTGTGCTACCTGTAAAAGTAACATAAGATATTAATGGATATGATTTGTCATAACACCTAATGACAGCACATGGCACTCAATAAAGTAAGTTCAGTGTCACTTGTTATGGTTATTAATCAGTTGATAGGAAATAAAAGGAGGGTAGACGTGCAGCTGTGTTCTGTATACAGTGTTCTGTGATGAACTGCTTTTTCATAAGTGCCAAGACTGTGTCAATGAACAACAGTATTTAACGATGCCTTCTAGCTGATTGGATGAAACCATGTCACTGTTAAAGAGTCTCTTTAAGTTATAAACACTAATGTGGAAATTAGGCTAATTTTAAATGCTGTGTACTTTTAGGCTTGTAGCTGCTGGGTACGCCAACAGAGAGGCTCGGAAATAGAGACAGCAGCTCTACAGCGACGTCGAAGAAACAGGAATGTAAACTAAACTAAATTACAAATATCTCGCTGTTGACAAAAATGAAACACTAAACTCCCTCTCAAACACACACACACACACATACACACACAAACACACACAAACACACACACAAACGTTACACAAGCCACCCACTGCAGCTGTACACATTTGTTCGGTCCTGTGTGTGTGTGTGTGTGTGTGTGTGTGTGTGTATGTTTCATCTGTTTTTAAACTGAGTGTGCGCATGACTTGAGTATTTTGGTCACAAAACTTCAACAGTTTCCTGGTGTGTGTGTGTGTGTGTGTGTGCATGTGTGTGTGTGTGTTTGCCTGCTCTCTTTCTTGTGTAACTTGTTAATAAAAAGAGGGACAGCTCTCATAAAGGTAGAGAGGGATAAGGAGCCGTGTGTGATTCTGCTTTATCAGCCATCGCTGCCCCGAGTTGGGTGGTGATTAAGTCGTTTTATAAAACTAAGGCAAGTTCCATTTTTCCCGACCCTAAAACTCCACAGCAAAACCTCACACACGATTTCATCTTATCGGTCAATAATAAGAACTTCTGACGAAGAACGTGTGTGTGATATGGGTTCATGATGACTCCACTGACCGAACCGCTGGAATCATTCATTAAAATTTTGGATGAATTAGCTGTCTTTTATGTGATTGGGGGCCAAATGTATGTACGAGAGCGGGCACAGTGCAAAATGTACCTTGATGCAACCACAATATGAACCTGCATATATCATGTAGCCCCGTCCACGACTTGTTTTAAGAAGGGCAGTAAAATAAGAGTTGTTACCAAGCTCTACAGAAAATCAAAGTTCAGTGATGAAGAGAGAGAGGAGTGTTGATGATACGGGTTCTTTCCACCAAAACATTCAACAGGCATGTATTTCCACTCAGAGTAAGATTGTGTAAAACCATAACTGCATCCGTATCACGCTTCTCACACGTCTTCTGTACATCAGAATTTAAATAGTTATTCTCATGGTAAACCTTCCTTCCGCTCTGTTTGAGGCTTGTGTCTCTGCCTAGATGCTGTGTCTGCTAATGTCGCCACCATTATTTTGAGCAATTCATTGACATCTTGGACAACACTCTGTGTGCATGAGTGAGAGAAACCATAGAAATCACTCAAACTGCACATCTAACCTCGAGCACAAGTTTCATACATAAAATGCAGGCAGAGCCTGTCCAGTTTGCACTGATGAGAAAAGTAAGAGAGAAGCTAGCAGTCACATGAAAAGAGTTGCAGGACAACCCGAAAGCAGCATGAACAGCAGTTACACCCCATGCGAAGAAAAATTTTAATTTGCATGCAAACAACTCTTATGGAACAACGTTCTCTAATCGGACAATGCTAAAATGCAACATTCTGGCAATAATGCAGCTCATCGTGTTTAAAGAAAGAAGTGTTCGCCAGAGCACTTTCCACATAGTGAAGTATAAAGACGGAGGCATAATGATATGGGCTGTTTCTCTGCAAACATAACTGGGGCATTCAACATTATTTACGGCAACATGAATAGATAAACGTACCAGAAGATGTAAGAAAATTTACTCTCAATGAAAATACAGGGAAGAAGATGAATAAAAGACACCGGACATACACCCAAAATAACTCAAGACTAGCCTCTAAAAAAAGGATCTTGCATGGTCCAGCCAATCTTCTGACCTGGGTCCCATTGAACATTTATGGATGATTTTGAAATTGCAAGTCTATTAGAGGGACTCTCGTAACCTTGGAGAACTGAAGATGGTTTGTCGAGAGGGGTGGGACATATACAACTCGGCAAAAAATTACTTTCCATGACCGGCTTGCTTCCATTTGAAAGTGCCTCATATTTTTGGAGTATTTTTAAAGGTCCATTTCTCTCACAGGAAAAACAGAAAGTAGTGAAAGTAGTGAAACACTCTCCAGGTTACAAACAATCACTTTTTTAATAGCCAGTTTAATAATGTGAATTAATAAACAAGCAATTAATTAACCATAAACATGGCCTGGCCTGTAAATGTAAAGAGCAGCAACAGAGCAGTTTTTAAGTAGAATAATACAAAATAAAAATAGAAAAACAACGTTTTAAATGTCTTGTTACTGCATGGAACTCTTACTGTGCTCTAAATTGCACAGAAATTTTTTCTGACAAACTGGGGTATATGGATAGATACTAACATTGGAAAAAAGTATGTCTGCCAACTTTTAACTTCTGTAAATGATCGATAGCTAAAATAAGTGAAATTATAACCAATATGTAGCTTGACATTACAGTTCTTTAGGCTGCAGCATTATTTATCTCGTTGGTTTTCAGGACCAGTCTGATGGCATTTTACTAAGCTGTATGTAATAAGGTTTTTAAGAATGAACTGATGGTGAAAACTATTACAGAACAAGCTTTTAAGTTAAAAGGCTAATAGGCAAAGATTTTTGGAAGTAGCTACTAAGCATATCTAATATCTAACAGAACAGATCCACCTCTGCGGAAAAACTGTTTCAGCCATAGATATTTGAGTTTGAAATGTACTGTAGCGAAATTAAAAGCCTGGATGAATAGAAAAACTTTAAGAAAGCATAGAAAAGTATTATAAGTACAGTAACAAAGTTCATGTACTTTGCTACTGTCCACTGTTGGCAGTGACAGTGAAGTTTCGGCCCTCGTCCTGTTCCATGTCATTGTTTATGTTTCCCATGCGCTTTCTGTTGCTATTCTTAGCATCCACTCCAGCCTCGCCTTGTATTATGGTTAGCTGCGTCTTGTTTAGGCCTCTTCCCTCATTCAGATGTCCCCTCTATTATGTGTTTATATATATTGTAGTTTTGGCCCTTGTTTCCTTGTGTTTCCTGTTCCTGAGCCTTAGTATTATGTTTGTGCTTTGAGTGTCACTAATTAATATCCTGCACTCGCACCTACATCCTGTTTGGCTCCTACGTACCCTCATCAGGCTTTAGAGTAGCAGCCTTAGTGTAACCTAAAGTCTTCTAAAGTCAATCTGTCCTCTGAAGGTGTGCATCTTTATCTTTCTAGCTAGGTCATAAAACCATCCATGTAAGTATTTATGTTCTGACATCTTATTTTTTTCATCAATAAACACATACGCTGGAGTTAGCCGAAGTAAGGTAGGATTAAGTATAGTTTGTTTACTTGATGTTTGTTAACACTTTTTGAGAAAAGTGGTGAGTAACATTTGTTTACTTAATCATCTTTAGGGGGCAGCAGTGAGTACTGTTTGTTTAATTGATGTCTGTTTTTATCACCTTTAGAGGGCAGCAGTGATTAATGTTTGTTTATTTGAGCTCTAGGGATTTTAAGCATTGACAGCTCTAATTAAGCGTTAACAAAGATCATTAATCAGCCACTTTCTCAATTTGGACACTTTAGTCTTGTTCAATTTCATAATAGAAAAAACACTTCAATTGTTAATCACAATTATTAATAGAATAATTAAGCTACAATTTCATGATTGTGATGGGACCCAGTTGACTGATAGTATGGTGACCCAGCTTTAAATGACAGAGTTTTCATATAAATCAACACTCTCCACAGCAAAAAGTCACACGGGAAACAGACTGATATTTGTGTCTGCTAGGAAATTCATTTTTAGAAAATTGGCTCTTTTTGATCTCTTCAGGCTCTGATTATTCAGGATTTCCAGTAGTGTCCATCCTTAATCCACACATTCAATATTTTATCTATAAATACTAATCAGAAACAATAATAACTATGAGTCATACCGGGACAACTTCTTGAAAACTTCAGGACACAAGAGAATTTTAAAGAGCTATTTAAACAATCTAGCTTACATATTGGAGCATTTTGACCTTCACTACTTAAATAGCTTTAACGAAATTCTCGTGTCTGTAAAGACTAAAATATCTATTCCGCTACTCTTACTCGTTTCACTGTGTACTGTGTGCATATGGATGAAATGACAATAAAACCTACTTGACTTGATTTGACTGAAAGCGGTTAAATATATTGGAACAAACATCCCCTGACCTGTTGAGACCCTTCAAACAGAGACTGAAGACCCTCCTCTTCACTGACTACTGAGGAGAACATCTACATGTTCAAATCATACACTAACTTAACACAAACTTCACAAATAACTAAAAAAACTGTCTTCTGATATACTTCTGGTGGAGTATTAACCATCTCTGGTATAATCTTAGTCTTCTAGCAGCTCTTAGTTTAAAGTCTATGGTTACTAGCATAAGGGGTGTGTTTTCTTGTGGACTACAAAGCACAGATGTATTATCACTCTGCATAAGAGCATCAGCCAAATGCTATAAATGTAATGTAAATGTGAGTGTTTGTTGTGTTATACAGGCTATTTGTAGCTCAGTGGTATATCCCTTAGACTCTCTAGTTTGATATAATTCACAATTTTATATTGTTTCCATTTTCAACTATCCATTTCCAGTCACTACAATACCCAGCATGCATTATGCATGACATCATACAACCAATGGAAATTCCTGCCATGGCAGTGAACACATCATCTACTAATCACAGTATCGGTCTCTGTAAAACTGATCGCACAGGAGGCTTCAAAATGTAAATGAGCCCATAACCAATAACAATATTTCTGACATGGTGACCAATCCAGGTGAGTTTCTAGGTGTTCTGATGAATAGAGGTTTTCATGTAATCCAACAAAATCCTCATTTTAATTTTTGTGGTGTTGGCGAATTGGTGCACGAATGGATGGGACTTAATTGCCAGTTGGTGTTGTGACATCACAAAAACTATGATTTTTGTAGCTTATTTTCCACATATGGACCGTATGAATGGCAAGAGTAAGTGTAACATTTAAAATTGTTTTTGCATATTTCAAGCATTTTAAATAAAATAGTGATGATATAGGCCCTTTAATATATTGAAAGGCATCATAATCGCAACATGAAGGGGTGACATCGCAATACTGGTATTTTGTATATATCGTGGAACTCTAGTTACTACAGTTACACAACTGTAATAAGAGATTAACAGTTAGAGCAGCAATTGTAGCTGCCACCTTCAACAGTTACTGCCTCCAAGATGCATCATCAGAAAAGTTTTCCTTATCTTTAAACCAGAAAATCTCACTCTAGAGACAAATGCAGCACCACAACAGGAGACAAGTAAGCATGTTTACAACAGAGAGAAATCAACAGTTACACTTTTCATTCTGGCCAAAGTTTCCCTTTAACGTCATTCACTTTATCACACTAAAAACTGCTCATCAGTCATTATTGGCTCTACAATCATGACAACACTAAGTACACTGATGTACAGATAAGGAGGTTTTCCTTATTAAACAGCAATAGTAAATGGTTGACTTTGTTATAAGAAATATCTAAATAAAGCATATAATCAGTCCACAGGTAGGCTGAAGAAATCCGTCTTTTCATGAGCTACTCCTCATTTCTTCATATTTTGCTTCTAAAGATACAGACATGTTTGTATGTTTAATGTAGTTTTGAAGAACAGTTCTCCAGGCTTCCTGGAGGACTTTCAAAGACTCTCATTTCCAGTCCAG
>JBBPCY010127315.1:0-17015 GCA_037974405.1 Brachyalestes nurse | reverse complement strand
ACAGGGAGGCGTAGATGATCTCCGAAAAGTCGAACGGACTTTGTGTGCGTGTCTAAGGCGAGAGACAGAGAGAGAAGGGGGGAAACAGTCTGTGAGTTTGTATTTATTTTCCAACCTGCCTGTACACTTTAGATCCTCTAACAGTGTTGTATCAGCTCTTTATTGTATGTGTTTGCATCATTACCGATTGGAAGTTTATATGGCGCTAGTTCTGTTTATTTTGAGATTAGCCTGTACACTGCTAATAACGGTAGTAAGCTAAAGAGAGTAAAGGCTGAACTTTTCATGGCTGTGCTGGATATTCAGGCACTTTGCTCTTGTTTGAGGATTGTGTTCAGATGAACAAAACTGGAGTTCTGAATCTATTGAATACAATTTATTGTTCTAGATTTACACAAAGCATTTAGCCCATCTAGCATCTGTTTAACATGTAAGCACAGTAGTAATTTCTTTGTTACAGAACCATGCATCATACATTATCCTTACATGTGCAGGTTTAAATGGACATTAAACATCCATTAAACATCCTTTAAACTTCATCCTGCCGGACTCGAGTGGTAACTGACATCCCACAACGAGTGTTTTCCTCCTGTAGCAAATCTGTAGTGTGGGGGAATCTGTAGTGCTTGCTTGCTACTGCTAGCTACTTAAGTTAAAATTAAGTTACTGTTTTATATCAAGCTCTCCAAAAATCAGTTGAGTTCCAAATGAAGCTATCAATGCGCGACATGTCCATGCTATCATTTACTGTTGTCTTAATAAAAAACACACAAACATCTGCATCATCTTGTTCTCTCATGCTGTTGTGATAATAACTGGTAATCATTTACATCCAGACTAGATTGCTAGTAAGAAAATTATTGGAAAACTATTAGGCCTAGTAGTAGTATTAGTAAGTGGTTGTTTTCCACCTATTTTGCAGGTATTTTTTCTGTCCCCCCACCCATAAGATTCTGGTCACACCTCTGCCACACAGTAGACAGTACAAAAGACGAGACAGGATTTTCACAACAAGCATTTATTTGGCCATTACAAATGGTAGGGCAAACATTGTGTATTCATTTAAACAAGCTACATGTAAACCAAGTGTAGTCCCCAGTAATACATATTTTACATTTTAACTTCAATGCATAAAACTTGTACTCAAACTTATATACTAGAGGCAATACATAATGGAAGGTATATGTCTACAGCATGTACATGCTGATAATCTCACCTCCTAAAGATGTCTGTATAGACTTTAGACCAAAACAAACTACATGATTTTTAGGCACATAAGATGGACAGAAAGTACATCTCCAGGATAGCAGCTACTGATTTGTATCTACATTTTACAGCCACAAACAACCTCTTTACCTTGAATTGGATGCATCAGTCAAACTAGGCACTCCATTAATGCCTGTGAAGAGATTGAACAATAAAAATCAATTTAAAAGCACAAATCCACTAAATATGCAGCAATGCTTCCCAGCAACACTTCTAGAGAAGCCAGTAAGGCAGCAGAGTGCTTCTCAAAATGGAGCTTGACCACATACATAAGTGAAACCTACACAGTGCAGTGCCAGCCTGGGAAAGAGCTTGAAAACCACTGCAGTAGAGCATGCCATTAGAATGCTTCAGGGAGAGAGTTTATCATCAGACCCCTTTACCAAGGACCAGACAAACATTTCCTCATCACTGCACAGACATGCTGATGTCTTGGCATATTTTATTACTACTAATGCCACAGAAGGGATGGTAATTCAGAAATACATCCACAGGTCAAGAATTCAGAGCCTGTGGATTTTTATCTTATTGACCTCCATGAATGACATGCATTTTTTCTCTATACTCTGTTGCTGGGCACATTGGTCATAAAATTTTAAAAAGCTACCAGGGGAAAAAATAAAGATATCACATTTGATCTTTTCCACATCAGGTGTTAATACATACACACCACATTTCAGACTCTTGATCTTTAATACTGTGTCCATTTAGGAGGCGACATTTTCTCAAATCCTTACTGCCCTGAAAAGGATCCAAGGCCTGAAATCTCAGTAGTGTCATTCTCAGTCTCACCTGCTTCAAAGGCCTTTGGCTGGAGCCCTTTCCTTTTCAAACTGGTACCTGTTTGAAGACAAATAGATCAGCCAAAGCATCCACACACTGATGGGCATTAAAACACGTGTAAACTTGGCTTCACAAACTTCAGAGAGAAATTTCAAATCAGGCACTGATGTGCAGTGCTCATACGAGGTGTCAGAAATAAAAAGAGTAGTCATCAGCAGCAGTGAAGCCAAAAAAAAGTGGGAAGTCCCACAACTATGCAACCAAGTTTGGAAACTCACCTTTACTTGGAAGTACCATAGTATAGCAGCGTGGTCAGAAAGGACCATTAGGCCCCGTGCTACTGCTCAACCAAAGCCACGTGGTCCTGCAACACTAAATGAAAAGGAAAACGAGAATTAAACAGAGGTTTGATCAGGATTACCTGCCGAGTTCCCAAAATCAACCCCAACTGCTCATGTAGCATCGATGGCGCACATAACCCAATAAGAAGAGCACGTGGCGGCTGCTTAGAAAGGGTTTGCACGCTGCGAAGAAAAACTATGCGTACAGAATAAAATATCTTCATTAATGTTATACAGAATCGTGCGAAGTAACGGTAGAGGGACGCCATAGGAGAGGAAAAGTTGCTGCTTCACTTAAAAAAAAAATCGAAGAAAACAAGCAAAATTCACACAAACTGTGATGCCATGAAGCCGGACATCCTTTCAACTATAGTTCCCAGTTACCAATCAGAAAAACACCAAACAAAAACTAACGAGGGAAAGTACCTGAAGTGGACGGACAAGAGCAGACGTGTCGCCATGCTGAAATAAGTTGCATTCCCTTGCACACCCTTCCACCTCACTCGCCCGTTCTCCTTCCGAAAAGACCGGACTACACTCGGGTGCCCTGTTTTATAGCCCTTCTTCGCCCAGGCGACGACTAGAGCTCCCTCAGCTCTCCGTCGCCACCAGCTGGGTAGGAGTTCAGGAGGGAGAGAGTAGAGTCCTGTTTTGAGCATGTAATTGAACACTTGTCTATAGATTAAAAATTACCCATATCCAAAATAATTAATAAATAAAAAATCCAAAATACTCTACTTCTTCGCTGGTCTCCAGAATGTGAACATGCTTTTAACAGCATCAAAGTGCTGCGGAGGGATTCGCCTCTGCTAACTGTCCCATATTTTGCAAAACCGTTTTGAATGGAGGCTGATGGTAGTGCAGTTGGTGAAGGTGCATTATTGGAACAAGAGACTGAATTATGCCACAGTTGCTTTTGCCATTTCTAAATTTATGTAGGATATGGTGGTCTACTAGTCTGTGTATATACTGAATGTACAATCAGAACCAGTGACTGATGTGGTGATCTTTTAATGCAAGACTACCAACTGGAGATAAAGCACAAGAAAAGTAATGAGAATGTAGTTGCCAGTGCACTTTCTCGAGTTTAGAAATGCTGGCTACAGTGAAAGCCTTTTGTGATGTTAGAGAAATTCGGCAAACTAACATTGTTCTCTTTCCTGGGGGATGGTGGGCACGCAAGTGTTTTAGTTTGTATTAGTGGTGGGTGGATCGATCTAAATATCGATACCAACTTTCGTATTGAAACTGATTCCAGTGTAATGAAATCGATGTGGTGATATTTTCAGGCCGAAAATGAAACAACAGCGATCTGTCTAATGTGTAAAAAGCCTGTAAGATACAGTGGAAACACTACAAATTTATATAAGTGTATGAAAAATCATACAAAAGAAAACACAGAGCTATAGTGTTTATTCCTCTAGAAGATTTTCTCAATGAATACAAATGGAGGAACAAGGGGGCTTCTGGGCATATTTCTTTGAACTCAAGGCTTTGGGGTTTTTTATTTGTTTGTATTTTATTTATTGCATTTTTAAAAGAATCGCACACCACTACTAACCACGTTATTAAGTTGGTCAACAGTCTTGAAAGGGTTTGGTACCGATATCAAATGATAAAAAACACATTAGCCATGTTATTTAAGAGTTACTGCTTTGCCTGAAACAACATTTTTACAAAAGAATAAATTAACAAATATAAACTTTTTACATTTGGTTAAATTTCTTGATAAGTTGGATGCTTCATCTCTTGGCTTCCAAGCTGCATACTGACACTGAACTCGTGCATATTTCAAAAGGCTGGGTTTGGAGTTAGAGACTTAACACAGTCACGTGCAGCATCAACAATGTGCTGTAGCGCCAACATAATAACAATGTCAGTATCGTCATTGGTGTCAGATTCCTCAAAATAGTTCTTCACTGGGAAAATGCACTTCACAGGAGCTCCAATCAAAACTGAACACTGGTTGACCTGAACACATGTACACACAAGGATACAGAAGGAAAGAAAAAAGGGGTCATCATTCTTCATTTGAACTCAGATAACTTTGCAAGTACAGCAAAAGGAATCAGGGGCTTCTTATCCAAAATGACCAGTGAATCCACATCCACAGTCCACAGTCTCTACAGTCAGTATGACAAAGTTTTCTTATTGAAACTGCATTTTAAGAAAATGTATTTATTTAATTGCAAGTTAGCATTTAGAGTCTTTGGATGTCTGGGCCACCAACAAAGTGGAAAATCAAAGTGACACAATTTCAGGAGCTCACCTTCTCATAGATTTTCTTGCTTTCGTAGATCTTTCTAAGGTCGGCCTTGACCAGCGGGCAGGCTTCATCAATCTTTGTCAGAAGGACTATTTGAGGGATGCCTGCCATATGCACAAGGCACAAACAAGGATTATTTATGTAATAAATTATAAATAAATTGTCCTAGAGGGGTGGATGAATTTAAGGTTTTTATTCCAGGCAAAACACACTGAAACCACTTACCAATGTCATTGGCCCGTTCTCTGACGGTTTTTATTTTATCAATGACACTCTGATCCATTAGAGAGATGTTGTTTGCTGACACAATGGTCACCAGACAGTGAACCTTATCATCTGGACTGGGGTTGCTTACAAAGTTAGAGTCTCCTTCAGTCAGCGGACTGGCGGGATTAAACTGGAGAAAGGGGAGTGATAACATGTTTTTCTTTGAGATATCTAAGCATTACAAACCATTTTTATATGAACAAACAATATCTACAAATACCTATTTTTATACCTCATATCCTTCTTTCACGTGGCCCAACAGTGCACTGATGACATCTTCTGTCTTAATTCCATCATTATCTTCAAGGCCCATTACATCATTGAAGACAAATGGAAGAACTCCAACATTTCCATTTTGAATTTTGTAGGTTTTGTACTGTGGAGAGGCAGAAACTTCAATCAACCTGATACATTTCATAATTTGATGCCAGCAATGCTTATCAAAAAAGTGGACCAGGAACACTAATGCAATTTACTTCATACTTCTACATAGATTTAAACATTACAATCACAAGAATGTGGTCTCGGATGACCACCACTGGTCATTTTAATAGGCACCTGTCATTGTAAAGACCATTATAACTAGTGGGCATGTGGTTAGATTAGTAATTATAACTAGTGGCATAGGCAGGTACTCACTCTTTTTGTGTAACTTGTGGTTGACTGTGCTGCCTCCCCTGCTCTAACTTTAACTTTGTGTTGGAAAGCACTGTCAACTGAGTTGATGAAGGAGGACTTCCCCACACCGACTTGTCCATGCAGAAGGATTCGGAGATGGCTGACCTCTGGACTTTCAATCTTAAAGTTCCTCAGCTTTCCCTCAAGTGCACCTCTTCCACTAAAAAACAGACAGATAAAGAACTCTTTTTATTCAGCTGAACGCTTCTTGGCTGAGCATGGTGAGGTTAAATCAGTCACTAAAGGCAGCACATGAAATACCATGTCATAACTACAGTCTGCTATAAAATATACATAAAATTTGATTTTACTAATGGAAGAATAGTGATTGCACGGTGAGGGACCATATATGATCATAAATAACGCTAAGATATAAGTCGGAGAATTCAAATGTAAATGAATAAGAAAGAAATGAATGATTGAATGGCAAATAATAATATTACAAGTTTTACTTACCTCCAGTTAATGTCCCTCCAGCACTTTGGAAGCTCTGTTTAACAGAAATATTATAAATGATAAACTATAAATGTCTTTGTGGTGCCTCTTTCTTCAAGAGTTAATAGGAACAGACACCACAAATGAACATCTGGAAGAATAGGAATAATGCAATACACATATATGAGGTATTTCAGTGCGGTTATATTTTATAACATACATCACTATAAACAAGAAAATCTGTTAACCAACCGAAAGATTGTTTTTGTCCCATGGTTTCTTCTAAAAAAAAGAGGGAGAGACAGACAGAGAAAGAAAGAGAGAGAGAGAGAGGGAGAGAGAGGAAGCGTATGATACATATGCATACATGGCATAATGCTATGATAATATCTTATTGATTCACATTTTAATAAATCACTATAACTGATAATGGTAGCTCTACCAGGAAACCCTGAAAAATTAACAATGCAGATTTTTTTTCATTCAATTAATAGTAATCTTACTTTCTATTCAAGCAAACCAGTGCCAATCATAAGACCAGGGATCACACAAAGTATCTTGCTCAAATGTTTTTTCCCCCTTTTTCTTTTCTTTTGTAAGATTGAAGCAAAATATTTCAAACTCCTGTGATTTCCAGCGAGTTTCCTTTCCCTTAATGCTCTGAAATAGCCTTACCTCAGTAGCTGTTTGCAGAAGCCTTATTGATGTGGTGGACACTGCAGCTTTGCCGCACTGGGTCTATGGTGGGCTGCTTTTATGCTGGCAGAGAAAATGAAAGTGAAAGTAGAACAGGACAAGAGCAGCAAATAAGGGCTTAAATGAAACATAGAGGACCACAGCTCATCATACTATTTATATATATGCTGTATGCCCTAAGGATAGCAAACAGGCTCATACAGACTCACACTCCACACTCTTTGTGTTAAACTTGTGTAATTATTCATTTTCTGGACCACTGATCCTGAACCAGGGCCATGAGGGATGCTGGTGCCTGTCCCAGTGTTCATAGAGCAAAAGGTGGAGAAACACCTTGGACAGGTTGCTAGTCTATCACACATAAACACAGAAACATAAACATTCACACCTAGGGTCACTGTAGTACCTCCTGTGAGATTAAATTTAAGTAACACAAGCACACATGGAAAACATATAAGCTCCACATAGAATAGACCCCTGGCCACCTTGGCTGAGAATCAAACCCGGGACCTTCCTGCTAGTACTGTCTACTGCACAGCTGTGCCACCCATTCTCTTGCACTACTGTTGGTGATAATAGCTCTGAGACATCTAGGGCAAGAGGAAGTTAATTTTCTTCAGTACTATGGTCTTAATTCCAGCTATTTTCAAAGTTTTCAGAAAGAAATCTCGTTTTGTTTTTGGTAGTTTTCTTCCATTTCTTCCATCTTCGTACAAGATTCATTTTCTTGGCTTTCATTAATGCCTCCCATTATTTCTTGATCAAATATAAAATTAGCCTTGCCTTGCCTTATCTGCTGAGCACTGCTGATTTACTGCCACCAGGAGGTTTTCTTAGCAGTCACATGATTTCTGCTGAGGCACTGGTACTTTCTGAGATGCTTCAGGAATGTTTGCTTTGAACAGACACAGTGCTTTCAAACTGAAAATGAAACTCAGAGTAGAGGGCAAGGGAAGTACAGAGTAAAACACGTATTAGATCATCTTCTTTAAGAAAGTATTGAATAATGGGCTTGTTCACGATATAGAATGATTCTTTCTGTTTCTGTTTCTTGAAAGACCCATAACCTTCAGCTGTGTCTTTATTAGCTGACAGAGTAAATGACTTATGAGGACTCTGAAACTGCTTAGTCACTGGTGAAACATACCAAATGCTTTTCCCAGTCCTCAGTCCTCAGTCTCCTTCTGCAACGTTCATCATGAACATGTCAGTATCTGCTGAAGCCTAAATACATTCAGAGGTTTTTTAATCACAGCAGCACTACCTTAGTGTTTCCCATGCTATATCCTCTTTCATTCCTCCATTACATTATCATTATTATTATTATTATTATTATTATTATTATTATTATTAATAATAATAATAAAATAATAATAATAAAAGTGCTCTTGCTTACACATTATGTATATGTTAGAGAATGTGCAACCTTGACTTTGGAGTCCGCTTATCAAGTCAAGTCAAGTAGGTTTTACTATCATTGCTACTATATACACACAGTACACAGTAAAAACGAAACAACGTGCCTCCACGACCATGGTGCAACACAATAGCAGAACAGAACACAATACCACAAGTACAGAAAGAACAAAGAACAAGAGCAGCAATACAACTAGACAAGATAAGACAAGATGACAATCAGTGCAATTGACAACATCTACGGTGAGGATAGTGAGTAGGATACTTGCCTCTCGACCAAGAGGTCATGGGTTAAAATCCTACAGCATCCTTCAGCATACCACCACTGGGTTCCTGGGCAAAACCCTTGACCCCCAAGTTGCTAAATGGCATAAATGTAAATGACATGGGGTGGAAGGTGCGCTCTCCTCAGTTACATTCTTGGTGATAGAGCTGGAGTCCACGTGAGCTCCTCCGTGATGTGAACACCAAGAAACTTGGTGCTCCGGTATCTCCACTGAGGAGCCGCCTATGCTCAGTGGGGAGTGATCATGTTGCGCCCTCCTGAAATCAACAACCATCTCTTTTGTTTTATCTACATTCAGGAACAGGTTGTTGACTCTGCACCAGTCCATCAGCTGATTCACCTCCTCCCTGTAAGCTGCCTCATCGTTCCCGCTGATCAAACCCAACACAGTTGAATAATCAGCGAACTTGATGATGTGGTTCGAGCTGTACATTGCTGTACAGTCTAGGGTCAGCAGCGTGAACAGCAGAGGGCTGAGCACACAGCCCTGGGGGGCCCCTGTGTTCAGCGTGGTGGTGCTGGAGACTGGTTGCTCCCAATCCTGACTGAATGAGGTCTCCTAGTCAAGAAGTCCAGGATCCAGTTGCAGAGGGAGGTGTTTTGGCCCAGCAGTCTCATCTTCCCAGTCAGATGCAGAGGAATGATCATATTGAATTCTGAACAGCATTATCATGTCCTTTTATTCCAGGGCCAGGTGAAGGGTGGTGGTGATGGTATCATCTGTAGAACAGTTGGCATGGTTGTGACTTAATGTGCCTCATGACGAGCCTTTCGAAGCACTTCATGGTGATGGGTGTGAACGTGACAGGACGACAGTCAGGCAGGACACTGATTACTTATTTAGCATGGGAATCATGGTGGTGGCTTTGAACCATGCTGGAGCGACAGTGGTGCTCAAAGAGATTGAAAATGCCAGCTGGTCTGCACATCCTCTGAACACACAACCAGGAATGTTGTCAGGACCAGCAACTTTCTGTGGGTTGACCATGAGCAGAGTTTTCCCCACATCAGGCATTGTCAGACAGAGTACCTGGTCATTGGGAGGCGGGATGGACTTCCCCCCATGTATTTATGATCTGCAAACCATGCGTAGATGTTGTTCAGCACGTCTGGAAGGGAGGCCTCACCATCACAGGCAGGGATGCCCTGTAGTTGGTGTGATGGTCTGGATACCCTGCCACATGCGCTGTACATCCCCAGTGTCCTTGAACTTTTCCGGGTGTGGATGTGCTTCACTGCTTGGATATCCCTAGACAGGTTGGCCCTTTCTGTTCTCAGGGCAGCCTGTGAAGGCAGTGTCACAGGTTCTCAGCAGCACGTGCACCGCTGCAGTCATCCATGGCCTCTGTTTGGGGCATGTGGTGATGTTCTTTGAGACTGTGATGTCATCGATGTACTTGCTGATCCAGCCAGTGACCGTCACTGTGTACTCCTCCAGGTTGGTACAGCCACTGTAGGTTGCAGCCTCCCTAAACATATCCCAGTCAGTGTGCTCAAAACAGTCCTGAAGGGCAGAGATGGCATCTGCTGGCAGATGCTTAACCAGGTCATTTACCCCAAGACCTTAAAAGGGGGATGTATCATCCATATAAAAGTAAATATACATATCCTCAAAAGAGAAAAATCGAACATTTCTGCATTCAAAAGAAAAAAAAAATATTTACATAAAACCACTGTGAAGTATAGAAATAATTGTAGAAATAAAATCATTTACAACACAGTAAATAAAAAGTAAATAAATACATATTTTTCATTTTTTTCATTTCAATATTGGTCTGTTTATTTCCTTTAATAATAAATAATTATTTAATTAAGTAAATAAATAGTGTTATTAATAAAATGTTTAGCAAAGCGAAATACAAGGAATTTGGGAATAATAAATGAATATGTATCAATTCATAATTGTCGTATCTGGTCTGTCTCAGTCACGTTCCAACAGAGCCCATTGCCTGAGTACAAGTTATTGTGATGTCATAGGTTGTCATGTGTGGTCGTTTGGTGCCTAGGTAACCAGGTGAGAGGTTGTTAGCTCATTAGCTGGGTTGCTAGGTACCTAACGACATGTTTACTAGAAGGGTGATAAGTCTGAGGCACAAGGAGGACTTTCCTGTTGGCAACCAGTGGACTCTCTGACGGGCAGTGGAGAGCTTTCTATGCCATCCCAACAACGTGAAGCTGGATCCTTTGTTTGCACCCGTTGCTTGGTACTTGACTGTGCCCCCTGTACAGGCGTGAGTGTGGGAGCACTTTCGCATTGAGAAACTGTACTGTAGATGTACTGGCCCCTGAAGACAGAGGGCGTGCTAAAACTCCAAGAGAGAGTCCCCCTTCAAGTGTTTTGTTTAAGTTTCATTTGGAGTAAAGGTCGTGTTTGTCTCCAGTACATGCCCACCGGAGTGAAGGTCCTCCGGTTCTACTTTGTATCTATCATGTTTAAAGCTTCTGTGTTTGTGAAGCCAGCACAGCATTTTAAACTTGAACTTACCACTAACGCTGTTTCGTGCTAGTGTGTCCAGCCCTCACCCGACATGACAATAGTTAATCGTACGTTTTTTAATTACTAGTACATATAAGGGAAGACAACACAGAGCGCCTTCTGGTGTTGTGACATTGGTGTTGACTTTAAAGTGACAAAAGGGGGTTGCATAGTGTGGAATGCACATAAAGTGATCATCGTTGATACCATTACATTTCTCAAAGGGGCAGAAGTACAGCAACGTGGAAATAAATACATGTGATACCCCCTTTCCTGTTTGCTTGCCTATATTATTTTGTAGAACATTATTTTGTAGACTATGCACTATGTACAAACTGAAATGCAGGCTCCTGTATCCTAATCTTATTGATCTTACTGTGTGAATAACAAATACAAATTTGTCCAATACTGTACGTCATTATCCAGACTTTATTCTTTATTCAGACTTTATTCACGCACGCAGGGACTCTCTCTCTCTCTTTCTCTCTCTCTCTCTCTCTCTCTCTCTCTCTCAGAACGCTTAAATTTCATTTAAAACTCAGTTTAATGCATTACCCTTAAGGAAAATGTAAAGGTAAACCCGTATTCGCCTCTTTTCAAAGTGAACCCGTCTTTTAATTTAAATTCCCCGCCGAGATATGCAGCTCGGAAGCGTGACAAAGGAATTGGGACACGGTTTTCAGAAAATAAAACCTGATCTACCCGGGCTAACACAAATTAGGGCTTGTTGGAAAGAGCCCCTCGAGATCTACCGAACTGTGGACGTGTCTGAGTGCTTTCCCCACCGAGATATGCAACTTGGAGGGTCTCCTTGTGCAAAAACATCCAGAAAAAATATATTCATTGCCACAAATAAGCAAAAAAGGGTGGAGAATATTTGCAGTGTCCGCGTCATTGTGGGGACTTCCGCGTAAAACTGTGAGTTCGGTTCTCAAGAAAAATCTGCATGTGACTGAATCCGCGAGTCCTGATCCGCGTAAAACTGGGGGATTAAATTTTTGTTTAAATATATATATATTGAAAAATATATATATATTGAAAAACCTGTCTGCGGAGACAGCTTCGGTTTGAACATGGAACAGGATAATACCGCCGTGTAATTCATTCGTTTCAACAAAGTAACTGTAATCTGATTATCACCTATTTTAACGGTAACTGTAACGGAATACAGTTACTCATAATTTGTAATCTAATCACGTAACGCCGGTATATTACTCCGTTAATCCCCAACACTGAATAGGAGTGCATGGTCGTTGGGGGCGTGGCAGCCCAGGACGAGCTCGGTGCTCAGGGGGTTTCCCACCAGCCAGACGTGACAGTAGCCATACACATTGTGCATTGAGTTCCTTGCCATCAATGCCCAATCTGGAGCCATTGTCCAACTACACACATTGTCCTTTTTCATTTTTTGCAGGATATCAGTGAGTGTGTGGTAATGGCTTTCCAAAAGACCACTGCTCCATGGGCTGTAGACTGCAATGGTGAATTTTTCAGCCATCTCCCTCATTTCTTCATTGTTAAATACACCACCATTGTCACTGAATAGGCTGTGGTGGTCCATGTACACATATCCAGCAATAGATGAGATGCTTCACAATTTCTTTGGGTTTCTTGGTTGTCAAAATACTCGCTGCACTGAAACAAGTGAAGTGGTCAATGACATGGAAAAACCATACCTCTGGTTCCAGCTCATGCAAATCCACAGCAACTGTCTCATTGTAGGTTGAAGCCATCGGTAAACCCACAGCAGGCTTTTAGCCTTGTATGGTATACATGTTTCACATTTGCTTAAAATGTCTTTGAGAATTACAGTGCATTCATCATTATGATTACCTGTGCAGTCTAGCAATCTTTTCAGCTTTTCTACAGAGGTATGCCCAAATTGTTTGTGCAATTTGAACAGAATCTTCTTTTTTTCCTGTTTTGTCCTGTATTTTCAGTCACAGCCAAAATTTTGTCCTCATTCTGAATATCATTCTCTGATGAATTAGCGTTTGCCCTTATGTTCACACAGTAGTGTAGAGGTCTGCTCAAGTTTCACTGGCTGCTTGAACATTGTGGCTTTGTCCCATTTAGTATCTAAGACTGCACCTGCTCTTTTCAGTGATGTTTTGCACAAAAGCAAGGGGATGTCTACTGGCACAACTTCCGTTTCTATTTGGCATTTAGTTTGACCAATCACAGCTGGAATTGTGACTCTCTTTGTAGAATGAACAAGTCTGCCATCCCCAAATCGGAATGCTCTAGCACTGTCTTTGGTCCCTAATGTGCCTAACTCACTTTGTTGTAGTCTTTTAACATAGTGATCAAACAATTTTTCTCCATACACTGTTCTGGTGCAAGCAGTGCCAATGACAGCTCTACCATGATGATCTCTGTTTCAGATAATGACGTCTTTGACAACAAAGCTATGTGGCACTCATCAGCATCTTGTGACTGGTTCTCAATATCCTCTGTTAATTTTGCCTGTTCATTTTTGTGAAGGCAATCCAAAGTGGTAAGTGCTTTGACAGACAGCACAATATGACCTTCCTCCATATTTATCTAATGGGTTCGACCCAGGTGGCACACGAATTCGACTTTGAGAACTTCATCTATCTCTTGTCCCAGTATATCGTGAGTACTACTCGCAGTCAGCATCCCTTGATGCACTACCCCCCTCTGGTGGCGAATTATCGCCAAATATTCTCTTCAAGGCTGATCTCAAGGCTGATTATTGTCAACAGGCCACCAGGGTGTATACAGAGTGCTTACAAGAATTTAACGCATTTGCTTTGATTCTAGATACAGTTGGTCTCACCCAACATGTAGCAAGTTCTACTCACTGCTCTGGTAACACGCTTGATTTAATTTTGACTCTTGGTATTAATGTGGATTATATAGCTCCTCCTCAGTCCACAGGAATCTCAGATTATTACCTCTTTACCAGTGTTGGGTAAGTTACTTTTAAAAAGTAATTAATTACTAATTACTAATTACTTAATCAATGTTGTATTTAAAATACTTATCTAATTACTGTGTCTGAAAAGTAACTTAATTACTCAATAAGTAATTTAACTAAATACTTCTTAAAATCCCTATAAACCTTGAGTAGACAAACAATAGAAATTAAACTCTTTAAATAATAAATAATTAAAAAAAAAACGTGTCAAACATGAAATAATTTAGCCTTTTAGCTTTCTGAATCGTCTTTATTACACTCTATAATAATTACATTTTTCGATCGGGCAGTGCTGCTTTTTTGCCACACACAGGTATTTTGTTTAATATGCACATAAAAGACGGAGATTCTACAGTACGCAGCGGTAGCATCTCTTCCACAATGTAGCCTGCAATCAGTTTAATAATTTTACAATGTAACACAAGTACATTAAAAGTAACTGTAATTAAAATATGAACAGTAATCAGTTACTCTACTTTTTCAGTGGAAAAGTAATTTAATTACAGTAACGCGTTACACCCAACACTGATAGTAATACATGAGGGGGAGTTCCATTAGACATTAGCACTGTAATTATAATGATTTACAGTAAATGTATTCAAATGTACCAGCCACTTTAACACATAACAAATAGTAATTACAGTTGATGTAGAATCTTCTCACAAGCACTTATAGCAGAGAAGTAGCTTCACATTTCAAATCTGAGTAACACAGTTAACTACTGTCAGCGGGTCACAGCAGATAAACTGAAACACTAAAATCCCTGAAAACACTACAGGAGTTCTCATGCAAACACATTCTCATGCAAACAACCGCAGCTACATGTTTGTGAGGAGACTGACCACTACCTAGTCTTTCAGTTATACCAAAAAATGACGAACACTAGAGGGACTTTATGAGGGATAACCTGTAACTGTAAGTAAGCAACATTTAAAAATGTGATGGTGGTTTAGAACTATGTTGTATTGCTCTGTTTTGAGTACATCTGTTGAGTTTAAAAACATTCATTTACAAAAGACAGCTTTGCACAAAAGCTCCTTATTAACCCATTAATTATGGACTTGCTCAGGAATGCACTCTAGCGTCCATTCAACTCAAAACACATGTAACTTAATGATGACAACCAGGCATTTTAATTAATAACATCTTATTCAAAAAGCAAGAGACAAAAGGGCCTTACTGGAAAAACCAAAACACTCCTGAAATCAAACAAACTGTTTATACCCACTGCAAGGGCCAAAGCTCCCTTTCTGACAAACGGAACATGCAGTCTTTCCAGTTTAAATATTACAATAAAGCCAGTTGACTTTCCTCAGAACACGGTTAAATTAGCCAAAACCATATTGCAGAGCCAAATTTATGTGGAGGAAAAAAAAATATTTATTAAATGTGGTATACAACTATACAACTATACAATATGAAGCAATTTTTTTGTTTTGAACTGATAATAATAATATTGAAACAAAGTCAGAAATTGTGTTCACAGTTGCTCCTGACAACCCTTTTGGTGGGTCTGAGGTGGTTTGGTTTACATTTTCATTTTGTTTGACCTGCAGGGTAGTTTCATTTCCGTGCTGTGGTCATAGGCATGGTGTAGTATTGCATATTTATAAAATGAATAGTTCAAAGACAACAGGATATCTGCCCACCTATGACAGTCTCACTATTGTATTCTGTAGTAATACCCCATTGCGTGTACTGATATGTTGCAACAGCCATTAGAGTGTAAATTAAGTAATGTGTGGCCTGCTTGGAAGCCGTAACCATTATAGCAGTGGGGATATGTCCCTCCCACATTTCAAAATCATTTGTTTGGCCAGCATAAGTGGGAAAGTAACTGGAGTTCAGACGTTCAAGTCTTGATGAGATGAGAACCTTTCGCCTTGCTACTCCTCGTCAATGCTGAAAAGAGATCTTCTGACAAAGTTCTGGGGCCTCATTTATCAAGCGTGTATAAGCACAGATCTGTGCGTAAAGGGTGCGTACGATCGTTTCTGCACAAAGTGTGGAATTTATTAACTTGTACTTGTGCTTATAAATGTGTGTAAATATACGCACACATCTGACCACGCCAACGCACAACAATTGCGAAACTGCATGTTCGAACCTCGCAACAATGTGATCATCTGTTTTGAATGTCATTTGATCCATAACTACTAAATGTATTAATTAGCAAAATTAGCATAAGTGATGCACATGTAAGAGCATACATGGGACATGTGTTCCAAAAGTTAACATGGCTCATCTTGCACTGCTTGAAGAGTATTTAGAGAGCGAGTATTCAGGGAGCGAGTATTCAGGGAGCGAGTATTCAGGGAGCGAGTATTCAGAAAGCGAATATTCAGGGAGCGAGTATTCAGGGAGCGAGTATTCAGGGAGCGAGTATTCAGGGAGCGAGTATTCAGGGAGCGAGTATTCAGGGAGCGAGTGTTCAGAGAGTGAGTATTCAGAGAGCGAGTGTTCAGAGAGCGAGTATTCAGGGAGCGAGTATTCAGGGAGCGAGTATTCAGGGAGCGAGTATTCAGGGAGCAAGTGTTCAGAGAGTGAGTGTTCAGAGAGTGAGTATTCAGAGAGTGAGTATTCAGGGAGCGAGTATTCAGGGAGCGAGTGTTCAGAGAGTGAGTGTTCAGAGAGCGAGTATTCAGGGAGCAAGTATTCAGAGAGTGAGTGTTCAGAGAGCGAGTATTCAGAGAGTGAGTATTCAGGGAGCGAGTATTTAGGGAGCAAGTGTTCAGAGAGTGAGTGTTCAGTGAGCGAGTATTCAGGGAGCGAGTATTCAGAGAGTGAGTGTTCAGAGAGCGAGTATTCAGAGAGTGAGTATTCAGGGAGGGAGTATTCAGGGAGCGAGTGTTCAGAGAGCGAGTGTTCAGAGAGCGAGTATTCAGAGAGTGAGTATTCAGGGAGCGAGTGTTCAGGGAGCGAGTGTTCAGGGAGCGAGTATTCAGAGAGCTAGTATTCAGAGAGAGAGTATTCAGAGAGCGAGTATTCAGGGAGCGAGTGTTCAGAGAGCGAGTGTTCAGGGAGCGAGTGTTCAGGGAGCGAGTATTCAGGGAGCGAGTGTTCAGGGAGCGAGTGTTCAGAGAGCGAGTATTCAGGGAGCGAGTGTTCAGAGAGAGAGTATTCAGAGAGAGAGTATTCAGGGAGCGAGTATTCAGGGAGCGAGT
>JBBPCY010127305.1:0-17017 GCA_037974405.1 Brachyalestes nurse | reverse complement strand
ATGTCTTTATGGAGCTCGCTTTGTGCACTGGGACACAATCATGCTGGAATAGAAAAGGTTCTTCCCCAAACTGTGTCGACTATGTTGGAATCATGGTGTTGTCCAAAATGTCTTGGTATCCTTAAGTATTAAGCTTCACTGGAAGTCAGGGGCCTAAGTTAGTCCAGACCCTGAAAAACAAGCATGTCCCAATACTTTTGTCCATATAATGTACTTTTTAAACACTCATGATATCACTGACTGATATTTTAGTCAGGTGGGAAACTGCCTATAGTGCCCACTAACAACCTAATACAATAACAAACTACTGAGTACTAAGCACTGCATACAGCCTAAGCCATAACTAGCACATAATAACATGACAACAACTTTTTTTCCTGAACACTGCCAAGAGTTTGATTGTCTTGCCTTTGCAACTCATCACCTCTTAGCTTAGCACAGTAACAATGATAAATGATGTAAAAGGCAACTGATATTACCTCAATACGGCAGTACAAAATGACCATGTGTATAATTATTAGCTCTTGACCTGCAGTGAAACCTTTTACTGAACTAGGGAACACAGGTTTACTCACTCAGCATGAAGAAGAAGCGGGGGGAAACCCCACCCACCAGTTGAAATACAGATTTTGATTGGTTCTGAAGCTGAGTTTGGTCTGTACCTATTGGTCAGTGTGGTTAGTGAGTGATCCGATTTGTGTATGTGTACATGAACTCAATCAAAGATAGAGCGTTGTCTCCATGCCTTGAAAAATGTTGTAAAAAAAAATAGCTAGACTACCAGTTCTCCATTTTATTCATTTTTTTTATTATTTCATCATTTATGCCCTAGCCATTTCCAAATTTTCAGCTACGTGAATGGCTGAAGTCCAAGTAGATGATATCATCGACCAAAAAATGGAAAAAAAATATGCCTACATCTTTTGTGATGTCCCAAAATCCAACCCGCTCATGCTGGAATTCTAAGGTTTGTTTCACTTTATGCTGCTATTTGAATGAGGCATAACAGTACAGCCAATTAAAATGTAAAAAAGGGAGCTTCGTCACAAAAAGCTAAACTAACACGTGTTACATTTGATGTAGGGTCACTGCAGAAATGTCAGATTTGCAGAGGGTGAATTGATGTGAATGGATTTGGCCACTAGATGGAGACACTCCCTCAGTTTTCAAAACCAGCACTCCTTCAGCTCATCCACTTTAAATAAGGCCCAATGGGTGGTCTTTTCATTTTATCATCACCAGCACTGCCTTCCAAGCTCATATTCTGCAGAATTTGTTTTCAGCTGGAAGTACATTTACATTATTTAATAATTATCACATTTTTTGTTTTAGAACAGAGATAATATGAACAAATGAAATGTGTAAACCATCACTTTATAATAGTACTTATGATGAAACTTATTTGCACCAAGTACTGAATGCAGGGATCCTAATGTGATTTCTTTTTTGTGTGTGATTAATTTCCTCAAACTTACTACACTGTGTTTTACTCCACTTCTACCAGTTTACCACCGTTTTACTGATTGTAATATTTTAGACTGGCAACTTCAGCTAATGGTGCATGAAATCTGAATTGATCTGTAAATGTAGGTCCTAGATCAAAGCACACCCACAACCGGAGGGCCAAAACATTGATGTATTCTAGTGGAATTGCTTGATAAATAGACATCAACAGCTCTAACGTTGGAAGTTCGGTTGTAGCTGGTTTGACTAAGACTAAGGCGAAATGTTTTCTTTACAACTGATCATCCCAGTGCTGACCATTTCTTTTATAGTAGAAACAACCTTTACATATGATCTGCAGGACACAATTCAGAAACTGAGAGATGAAAATACGTACCTACACCACCGACTGGAAAATCTCACTCAAGCACTACGCGAGCTGAAAAGACTGATTCTGGATCACTCCAAAGGTGGGTAACTGTGACTTACTAAATAATTCTCTGCTGTAGTCCATGTCATAGCTATTAAGTTAAGAATCTGGTGTTTAAATGTTGAGTGAAGTATACTGTAAGGCCATTTACATTTACATTTGTGAAAATGCAGGACATGTAATGGTCTTTTTGGCTTTGTTGAATTCAGATCGTGAATTTTCAGAGGCCAGTGTGGACCATGACAGCGACCAGTTGCACGCCTGGAATGAGTGGACTCGTAATGGTCAAAGGACTATTTCTTCTATAATATTTGCCTCTTAACTTTGTGTAATTAAAAACTAATCCTTGGCTTGACTGCATGCAAATCAACAGATACATTTCAATATACATGTATATTTTATAATATTCTTGGTTAAATTATACGAAAACCTTTGATACAGAACCTGTAAATTATGCTTAGCTTCTTGAAACCTTAAGAAAATTCTTAAAACGGGTAATAATAACACAAAAATAGTTCATGCTGAAAAGTTTCTCACAGAACAAAAAGGGGTTCTTGTATGACATTGTTCCAAAGACCCGCTGTTTGTTCTGTGAGGAAGCTTTTAGCAAATATTCCTTAAAGAATTATTATTTTTTGAAAATGATTTATTTTATTATGTATATACATAATGATTGATTAGTTAAAGTAAAAAGAGATATTTGGAGCAATGTCATACAAAAACATGTTTGGTTCTAATGATGGTTCCTGTTCCAAAGACTTCTGGGAGTATAGAGGAGTTTGTCTTTACATGTGGGAGTGTAAGCCATGACAGCATTTTGTAAACTGATTTATCTTTGAAAGATTCTGGTGAATTTTTGCCTTTTCTTCCTACAGGTATTGGTGCTGAGACCCAGCTCTTGTTAAAACAAGCATTCTGCTGGACTGATCTTCACAGTTCTGCTGTTCTGTGCCTTCCAGTGCACTTTGTGTTTCCTCTGTCTGGTGTCATCTTGTGTACTTTTTTATTCTTATAGCCATGTGTGGGTATTCAAGTAAAGAAATGTCATTTTTTGTTAAAAATATTCCGTGTATAACATATGAACAGATACATAAGACTACTAGTATATTTTATTTTGGTGTCCTTTGTCACAATAATATCCAATAACACAACTTGTAATGTAATATACATTCACTTATAATGTAATATTCTACACACAGAAAGGTCACGGTTCGGTTCACACTATAGTTCTGACATCACGGTTCGGTACGGTTCACGATACAGTGAAGTTAAGTAACAAAAAGTTCTAAATAAATGAGGCTTGGTTTGTTTTGATTTATTTTAAATAAACAGCAGTATATTAACCAGTAAACACACACTTGCTTATATTTTAATGTATATGTAAGGCAGCAGAAGTGTTACGCCAGTAGGTGGCACTATTGCACCACACTACAACACAGGTTTATGATTTACTGGCGCTTTTTGGTCCCTCTGTGATTCTGTATTACTCCAATCACGTCTTCTCCATCTTACCATGTATTCTCCGTAGGACATCATGTACTGAACCGTGACCCATGTACCGTGACTGTTCGGTACGAATACATGTACCGTTACAGCCTTAGTATTTATACAGGAGTTGTTTAGGTGTGTAACCTAGCTGGCATTAACTTGGTTGAATAGCAGATGTTGATTTAAGTATAGCATTTCAGGTTAAAAAAACAGATGTGGACCTATTGAGCACTGATGCACGCCGCTCTAAATAAGAGCATCTGCTAAATACCGTTAATGTAAATGTGTATAATTACAGTATATAATTGGATTCATGAGATGAAGGTTAGCTGACTGAGAATAAAATTAAAATACAAATGATAGAAATATTAAATGGATGTTTCTGCAGTTGTTACCTTTTAAACCTTTTTTGACATAGGTATAATGGTCTGGCTGATCCTCTCCAGACTCGCAGAGAAACTCTGGAGTCGTGGCAGCTACTGTACCAGTTCCTCAGGGACATAGAGGATGAACTGGCATGGATTCAGGACAAGCTACAGGCCACAGCTTCAAAGGACTTGGGTTCTTCTTTAGACAGTACACAAGCCATAGTCAAAAAGCACCAGGTCAGTGTTAAAGTGACTTGCAACTTCTGTTACTTGTCTGAAAACATGTCATGCCAGGTGCATATGATGTGCTGTAAGGCCTCTTACCATATATGTGTACTTTGTAGTGCCATCCATCTGTTGCTCTGCATCATTTGTTAACCCCCTTTACTATGTTCATCAATTAGAACTAGTCCAGGACCAATGACCAAATTGCTTTCCAGAACAGTTTGCTACCATTCTAAATAAAGTAATGCCCCTTAATCACTACACAGAAGAGAAACCAATTAAAAACAATTATTAAACACGAAACTGATCATTCCACTTCAAACAGTAAAATGGGGCACCTTCATGGTCAAAATAGGATACCTAATTGTAAATAAAAGAGAACAAAAAGAGGATACATTTAAAACATTTTATGATTGTCTTTAAATATTCATAAAATTGAATTAAACAACTAATAGATACTGTATATTGAATATTAAAAATTATTTGTCAACTTCAGAAATACAAATTTATTTTAGTAATTTTCCCTCTGCACACTGTTGCTATTACATAATTTGTACCACATGTAATCATTTTATACCAAACCCCATTGTCCTTGGGGTGCCAGTTATAAACAGAATCCTTTATGACAGAATGCTCAATTGCTGTATTTATGAGTATGCAATATACCATTCAGGTATTAATGCAGGAAATCGAAGGCCGCACACCTCTGGTGCAGGCAGTACAGGAAGCAGGACAGAACCTGGTGAGAGGCAGGCACTTTGCATCACGGGAAATCAGCGAGAGACTGACTGAGCTAAAGGAGCTCTTCGGCAGTTTAAAGAAAGAGTCTGCAAATAAGCACCGACTACTACAAGAAGCACTGAAAATTCAGACCTTCCTCTCAGAGGTTTGAAAACAGCCCCTTCTATCAGCAATTAAAATTTATAAATGTCTCTAATAAGTATTTGTGACACATTCCTATAAATTAATAAATCATTTAATAATACTCATGTAAATCCATGTGAAAGAACACTGGTGGAGGCCAATTAGTATTTTCTTGTAAATTTAGCTAAATACACAGTTTCATGCTGCCTTCCTACACAGTTACTAGTACATGGGTTAGTGACAAATTGTAACATTATCTTGAACTTTTAACTCAAAACATTAGTTGACTATTAATGCAAAAAGACTTTCAACTGTATATAGGAATCTATATTCTTATAGCATATAAGTTTTATCTTAGATGTCCAATTTCCTTATAGGTTTCTGAATTGGAGCTTTGGATGGAGGAGCTGATTCTTCCTCTTGAGTCCAGAGACTATGGGAAAACTGAGGAGGCCACAGGGACGCTCCTCAGGAAGCTGGACACCATAGACATGGAGCTGGAAAACCATTGTAGAAAAGTGGAGTCATTGCAAAAGACTGGGGCTGATTTGGAGAAGCTTGCCCATCCTAACAGGTGCGACATTAGGACAGGTTTAATAAAGGCTGCTAAGCAATAACTTATAGCTTATAATGAGTTTTCACCGATGTCAAAATTGCTAAACAGAAATCACACCACTGAAAGTAAATTTTGGCCCATATAGTCAAGTGTGAACACACCACAGCATTGCACACAGTTTGAATAATGTGAAATTCTTTGCATTTAACCCATTCGCCAAGTGAAACAATGGGCTCCACCAATGGGGGCCGCTCAGAAAGCAATGTGTGGGGATGCTACCTTACTCAAGGGTACCTCAGTGGTGCCACTGGTGGTCCTGGGATTCACAACCTTCTGAGGCAACTGCTTAACCACTAGGCCAGCAGCTGCCCCAAATTACCATTCTCAACAGGGAAGTTTTTTAATATACCATTGATTTACAATGTACATGCTTCTTTGCAGCCACATGGTCAACAAGAGTATCACAGACATAGGAAAACAGTTTAAAACTTTACTACAGCTGTCTGCTGAGCGCCGTGCAATACTGGAAGACAAGTACAATCTCTATGTGTTTGAGAGAGAGACTCGAGACCTGCAGAGCTGGCTTCTTTCTCGCAAAACCTTTGCAGAGTCAGATGATTACGGGCAAGATCTGGAGGATGTGGAGGTAATTTTATTTGTGATTATTACTCTCTAACTAGCTGATGCAAGCTTAAGCTTCTTCTTCTGTTTCGTTCCTCTCAAGAACATTGGCCAGCATTACCATCCCTCTAAGGAATCTTATTCCAGAATGTTTTTGTTTGTTATTCTTCAGTGGTAACAATCAGAGCAGGGTCAGCTCTCTTTACCTTCAGGAAACTCTTGAACACCTTGCTTCTTCCTAGAGCACCTCCTCTCTTAATGTTTAACAGATTTTTCTACCTAACCTCTGGTTGCTACCTAAGTCAAACTTATGCACAAAGCAAAAAATGCACTAAAGAATTATTGCATCAAAAAGAAGTCCATCATGAATTGAAGAGCTATAGTAAGAGTGGTATGTTTTAGAATTGTTTATTGTCTTCTGTTAGGACCTGCAAAAAAAATTTGAGGATTTTGCTGATGAGGTTAGAAGTTTGGGTCAGAACAAACTCAGTACAGTCATAAAGCTGAAACAAGAAGTGAAATCCTCAGAAGCCCATGAAAGAGAGAAGGAACTGCTTAATTTATGGGAGGACCTAAACAAGGCTGTGAAAACACGAGCAGAGGTAATTGTTCCAGACGCAGATATTTTTCTTGTTATCTGTCCTAACAAGAAATTAATTCCTGGTTCACTTTGTAATGAGTTATATTCATACTGGAACAGAACATTTGATGTGACTAATACAGGTTTTGTTCTTGAACTGCAACTATAAAATTTTATTCCGCAGAATCTGCGATCAGCCCGTGAGGTTCACCAGTTTGACCATGATCTGGATGAACTGAGAAGCTGGATAAGTGAGAAAGAGGTGGTGCTGGACTCAGAGGAGCAGGAGAATGACCTGCTTAGTGTCCAGGCTCTGATTAGACAGCATGAAGGCCTTGAGGTACTGAATAGCTATTGTTGTGGAAAATTGTTGTCATGAAACTTCATAGATCAAACACAGTCAGGGAAATGCAGCTTGCTGTTTTATTGAAGAATGAAGCAGCCTCATGGTCCAGTGGACGATCCTCTCCCCAGCTGAACCCGAGCTGGGCATTTTATAGGCATAAGAAAGCATTGATCCTTCCCACCTTACAATAAATTACAATGACATCAGTATTTGAATATTTAAAACCCCTCTTTTCCAATGTCTCCCAAGTGTTTTCCAATAGATACGAGGTCAGGTATCACTTAATTACTATTCCCCTGTCATGAATGGACACTTCATGGATGATTGACATCCTGTGCGTGCAAAGACTACATATAGCACACTCATGCTCATGTTCATGCAATTTAAATGCAGTCATCCTGACACATTCATTATCTATCATTGATGACCCCTTGGTGATTGGGTTTTCCCTTCCTGATTAGATTATATGAGCATATTGTCTTGGCAAATCTGAGTACAACGTATGACTTTTGAGCTCTCTGCTAAAACTCAAGAGGAGATGCACGAGATTTGTTTATTGGATCTTTTGCGCAAGAGCAGGCATAAGCAAAAGGCTCTTTGTCCTTCCACTTTATCTCATTGTTTTGTTGGAGTAACTACAGAGATGCTAATATTTTTTATCTGATTTTGTTTTTCTTTCTAATGGGCTGAAACTAACCCTAGAAATTACAGCAAATTTACCATCTAGTCACTTGGCAGACAGTTTTCCCCTGATTACCCAAATCCCTTACCTTTAATAGGGTGAATGGTAAATATATCTATACATCGATCTATATATCTATACATATATATACATCTGAGCTCCACTTGCACTGTCTGTGACTAATACTGTTCTATTCTGATCCTGACAACTCCACAACAGTGCTCCATGCTTACATACTTTTTTTCTTCAGAGAGATTTGGCTGTGATAGGTGAGGACGTAAGACGCAGGCAGGAAGAGGGCAGGGCTCTGGTTAGGTGTTATCCCCAGGTGAGGGTGAGTCTGTCTGAGAGGTTGAAGGACGTGGAAGAAAGCTGGGACAGCCTATTGGAGAAGGCTAGCCTGCACAAACACAGGCTGCGGCAGGCCGAGGCCATCCAGAGATACCTTACGGACTGGAGAGAGCTCATGCAAGTCACAGTCATATTTACACTGAAATTTTTACGATTTGAAGTGCCATCAGATTTGTCCATTTTTGTTTTTATATCTCCACAGGGCTTGGCTTAAAGAGTCATTGTCGCTGGTGACTGGGGAAGGACTTTGTGGCGAGATCAAAGACTTGACACAACTAATCAAAAGACATGAGGAGTACCATACTCAGATTGACCGACAATTAAATAAGTCAGAATTGGTGAAACATGAAGGCCGACTTCTAATACAGGAGGGAAACTTTATGAGTCAAGAGGTACAAAAGTAGCTACACAGTAATCATGGAGTTTCACAAATCCATGCAATGGCAAGAGGACCCAAGAAGAAATCTGTCATATATATATATGTGTGTGTGTGTGTGTGTGGGTGTGTGGGTGTGTTAAGCTGGAGGAGCGTCTAGTGGAGCTCCAGGAGCTGGAAGCACAGGTGCTGCAGGGCTGGTCTGAGAGGAGAGATGTTTATCAGGAGGAGTTGGAACTGCAACAGCTTCAGAGAGAGCTGGAGCAGGCTGAACACTGGCTAAACACCTATGAGAGTGTGCTGCGTGCAGAGGACTATGGGGTAAGGACAGACACAGAGACACACAGACACTGCTCAACAGAGATTCTTTTGCTAGTTATAGTGGTACCATGATTTTGTTTGTAAAACTATTGTTTGTTGAGTCTTTTTAAAGTTTTTAATTGTTTAAGAGATCATTATCAAAATAAGGTTAATTCATAATTGTCTTCTAGGACTCTGTTTCAGATGTACTGGAGCTAATGAAGAAACAGGAGGATCTGGAGGCCATGATTCAAGCTCAGAGTGAGCGATTTAACACTTTGCACAAGAAAAAAACAGAGGTAAGAAGGACAACATCCAGCTATACCATATTCTCTCAAAATTAAGTTGAGAAGGCACAATACCACTATTTTGTCGTTAGCAGCCTAGCTTTATACCTCGCTTCATTAGAAATCTGCTCTTTATAGTTTTTTACTGAAAGTGAAACAGTAAAAAACGTTTACAACTTGCATTATGAGTGTCCTGTGCAAAAACATGATGTTTCCTTTAATTCAGTTAGTTGGTGAATGACTGTGACAGCTTCTTCTCTCAGAAATATTTTAGTTTTTAGTATCTAGTGCCACATCACTATAATAGAAATAGCTTCCTGCAGGCAAAAGTCAAAAAGACTTTACTTTAGTTGAACTCCTGTATTATTGAAAGGTAGACTTAAAGCAGTGTTCACACTATCATGGGCAAAGGATTTTGAAATGTCAATTAATTACATTATGAACTATGGTTTCTCAGAGAGAGCAGAGGGCACAAGTGGCTTATGATGGTGACAGTGGCTCCAGGAAGAAGCCTGTTCATGTGACTTCTCTTAAGAGAAAGTCATCAGATCATCCTGTATCTGCCTCTCAACCTTCCATAACCAACCCTATCCTGAGGAGGAATACCAGTGGTAGGACTGATTGCTCATCATCTAACCTCTGTGTTTCTGCAAAGTCATCAATCCTGAAGAGAAACAGCAGGGGCAAGGGCGATGATTCTTCTGCAGTGCCTAGGGTGGCATCCATGTTCAGGAGGAGCCCTAGCAGTAACGATACCATGACCTCAAAGATTCTCCCCTCAGACTTTTCTGACAGGCAAAATTCTGTAGGTAATTATTTGCCATCAGTTGTTTACAGATCCCATCTGGTCCCCACCACAAAAAAGTCCAGCCAGACTTCCATGGAAGAAGATGAAAAAGATGCTTTAGGACAAGCAGATCTAGCCTTCCAACATTCCTTTCCTGACATTTTTAAGCCAAGGGTCACTCCCAGGGACGTTAAATCACAAAGTCCACATCAAGGAACTGAGGAACCTCCAACATCTGTGCCTTCTGAACTTCATTCTGTAGTCAGCATTGAAACCAATGATGCTACCAGCACTATGGACGCTGTAGTACCCTCTTCATCTCCACCACCCTCTCCACAACAGTCTCCTCCCGGATCTCCAGCTATGCTGAGAAAATTAGCTGAGAAAGCTGAAGATTTAGCTGATGAAAATTCGGCTGACCCTCCTCCACTTTCTCCTGTAGCTAGCAAGGTAAAACTTGTGCACCCAACTACTTCCTTTTTCTACCAGTAAACTACTTTGTGTTTAGTGTTAAAAAAATGTACTTTATTCCCTGTATTTTCTGACAGTTTTCATCCATTCAGCATTACACCTTTTCACAATGTAAAGAATAAAATGTTTCTGTATTATGTAAAAAAAATGTAATGTGAAAAAAGATGATACAAGGTTTTGTTCTAATAGCAACTTTATGCTGTTTTTACTATGACAATTTGATTTGTACTATTCTTTAGGACAGAGCAAACCTTATAAAAATGGAGGGACTTCTGGAGATTAAACTTAAACAAGGAGGAATTAAAGTAAGTTTTACTGAAGGATGGTTGCAAAATCCTTTTAGACACTCATTTTGTCATGTATACGTTTGACAGTTTGTAGAAATATGATTTCATGATGAAATGTTGATGGATTAGGGTGTGGATCACTGGGAAACTGTCTACGCACTATTGGAGGAAGAAACACTAAATCTGTTTAAAGACAAAAATGCAGCTTATGAGGTATTTCACTTTTGCACACAGACACATCTGCAGTCACACAAACTAGTGAATGCAGTGTAGAAAAGAGATATTACGAGTCATTATTTCTGTCAAAAGTCAAAGTTTAAAATGCCACTCATAGATCTGCCATGTACAGAAACATATCATGTATGTCTAATCTTTTACAGAGTTGTACCAGATGGCCCCCTATAGCTATGACTGGAGCAGTCTGTAAAGAGAACTCATACTACAGGAGAAAGAACTACACCTTCAAACTGATGTTAGTGTGTTTAATGGCTGTTCTCATGTAATTTTTTGTTGCTTTCCAGTTATTATTCTAAAGCATTACTCAGTGCATTACATTACTACATGATTTTATTATACACATACTCCAAAACTGACTTGCTGGGGCAAATGTAGTGCCACACATGCGTCTTTTTAACTTCTGCAGTCAGTTTTCAGTTTTCATGGCACGATACCACTTTTTTATGTCCGATACAATACAGATATTGTAAATTTGGATATCTGCCGATACAATACAAATCTGACACTCGCTGAGTCTTTTTTAACAGAAATGTTTAGATGTTGCACTTTTACAAATGGCTCTAAATGTGGGATTTTAATGTACCGCTTTTACAAATTGAGAGATATGCTTATTGGCCACGCCCCGTGACTACAATTAGCCGTTATTTAGCAGGGGGCTGGACTGCCTGCTGTGATATCCCCTCACCAACATGGAGGATTTGCCTTAAATGATCTTAAATGTAAATGTTAAATATGAAAAATATATCTCACACTCCAAATATGAAAATTCACAGTTAGCAACGTTTCCAACGAGCCCTCGTTCGCCATATAAGCCCCGGGAGAAAAGGAGTTATACCGTTCACCTCGGACAAAAGTAACCGGGCGAGGTGAACGATATAACTCTCCCTTGAACAATATAATGGATCTCCCTTGACTATTATGGCAAATGAGGGGTAATTGGAAACAGGGGCGTGCTGGGACTGGACTTGGGGGGGGTCGAGGTGCGCGCAGAGGACTGCATCTTGGCCGTGGTTTGGGGGGTGAGGTTTGGTGCGCGCAGAGGTCTGCATCTCGGCCGAGACAGCCGTGCACCGGATGGACATTCTGGACTTTTCCAGAACGCACAGATTGCCAGTCTGCCCCTGGTTGGAAAGGTGTTATCGAGCCCTATCTGACTGTGAAGTTTCACAGAGATTGATGGTTGCCCCGCCTAGAAAAGCCACAAGCACGTTCCGTGGGGGACTAAAGTATTGGGACACCCGGCAGTCTTGGCTTTTTTCTTCTTTAAGTAACTCCAAACTGCTGACATGTTGGCAAGTCTCACACACAACAGAAACTCTTACCACATGATGCATCTTCTCGCCTTTATGCATGTCACAAATCACGTTATGCATCCTGTAATTATTTTCCGTATTTTTTTAATGGATCGGATTACATTTTTTATTTCCTTCCCGATTTTCCATCCAGTAATTTAGGTCAGGATCGGACCAATACCGATACAGAATATCGGATCGGCGCATCTCTATTCTAAACTTTTGATCCATACTTCATGAGTAAAAGAGGAAATAAGCTCCCATGCATCATTTCTTTCTTACACCAGTGACCTATACAGTGGACAGTCATCCGTAAGAGTTACAGAGTTAAGTAATACATTTAGACAAACAATTATTTATTTGTTTATTTATGTACTATATTGATCCTGGTGGATTTTGCTTGTGTTTTCTACATTCAACTCATTCACCTGAGTGAAGCAAGGGTACCTCAGTGGTGCCACTGGAAGTCCTGGGATTAAAACCCACAACCTTCTGATCGCAGATGCAACCCCAGGCCACCAGCTGCCTCTAAACCTACTCACACCATGGATTCAAACTGGCGTTCTTCTGATTCTCTTCATTCAGTGCCCACATTCTACTGCTGAACCACCCAGGGGGCTTTATTATCACAATAAACAATATTCTTTTGATCTCACAGTACCACAGCAGTACAAAGCCCATCCCCACAGCTTGCATTTGTCTTGCTGCTAAGATAATAACCATGGTTTATATAGTAACCAAGTGGGAAGTTTGTAATATGACATTAAAATCAAGTCTCAGGACTATCTGAGTATAGCTGATTGTAGCCATGGGCAAAGTACTTGGCCTCCCCTCTGCCCAAGGCAGTGCTCCAAGACTGGGCATGCCTAGGCAGCAAAATGACCAATTTCTCCTTGTAGGATCAATCAAGTACAATAATAATAATTTAGAAACATAACACTACTCTGCACAGATGGCATGCAACACTGGGGGATTTGTTTCATTTCCATGTACCTCAACATTCCTTGCCAGACTACATTATAATCCAAGGGGCTTTAAAGTGTGTTTTTTCTCAAAGTTAATTATGTTCAGTTTGTATAGTCTATAATGAGATTTTTCTACCGTATACATTCTAAGTAACCATAGATGTGCAGAGAAAATGGTTGATTAAATTAAAAAACATATGAGCCTGGGGCTAGTGGGAGTGTCAGTGTTCTGGTGATGTTAATGGAAAATGAGCTAAACTGGACAAAAGCAGTTTCAAGAGACCAGTGTAAAGACAAAAAGAGTACCAAATACCAAAAAAAGTGAAATGAGCAAAAAAAGGAACAAAAATGACTACAACCACAAGCAAAGCTGAGAGGTGCACGCCCTAATAATACTATTCAAAGACAGGCTACTCAAGCCTGCACAAAGTACCGCCACTTTGTCAGCATTTAAACTACTTTTAAATACTGTAAAAGCCACCTTTTTGAATTCTTTAACAAGAGGCTTGACCTGTATCTCCCAGAATGCACTATTTTTTATGGTCAAGGAATACAGTAAAGTACTGAATGTTTCTTTACACATGATCTTCTGTAACTCTAAATAGTTGTCTGCAATCATGCATGCACTCATAGATCTAATAATAGCTACTAATAAAGGTGGTGATTGGGTTGCTTTAGGTTTTACTAGTTGCATATAATGAATTTAAAAAGACAAATAATTATAGAACAGTTAACCATTAGCTAAAACTGAATGGTTGAGGCATCTAAGAGTGGATTTTTGAGTATCTTTGCTACACCTAAAATAGTAAGACTGTATTTTCATTATACAATTTAAAATAATTTAATGAGTCTGTTAGCCCTGTCTGCAAGCTCTTTCTACAACTGACTGATTGATGGTTATTTCATTTTATTGTATTTTTTGTTGCTCTCTGATGATTTTCTCTCCCAGACGGAGCATTCCAGACCTGTTGATCTGATCATTGAGGCAAAAACGCACTTAACGCTTGAGCTCTTCAGTGAAAAAAATGCTTTTAGTTGAAATTGCTAGCCAGAGCAGGGGATGAAAGAGGGACAGCCAGCTTCAGATTATGAGTGAGAGCAAAGACTATTTAGACGTCTAAGGTCTGTGGAGAAAGTGCTAAGTGAAGATTGAAATAGAAGAACTGAGAGGATTTTCTCTCATCTTGAGATCAAACATGTCTCCGCGATCTTTATTGTTTAGGGATCTGATCTGAGAGCCTTTTGGGGGATCGTTAAAAAAAGACAAAGATGTGGATTACTTCATCTTTGGAATCGGATGTTTTTGATGTGAACAAGCAGGGATGTGGCGAAGATCACACAGCAAGCATGGATAGACTTTATTCAGGCTTCATTCTCCTGCCTTTGTTCTGCTAATACAAGCATTAGCATGTTGTTGAATAATGAACTGGACTTCATGTTTTCTCATTTGTGATGCAATTGTGTCTTTGTTATACGCTCTTCAAAATAAAGGTGCCAAAAAAGTCTAATCAGAGCAATACCATAGAAGCTATGTTTTTAAAGAAATGTTTCATAAATGAGATGTGTGAGGGTGAAGAACCTTTTAACAGTTTCAAGAACCTCAAAAAAGTTCAAAGCAGTTCAAAGGGGAATACCTCTGATGTTTTTTCAAAATGTCAGCATAATTAAATTATTAATGATTTGTAAATGAAGTCATTTAGATGGGTTTGATGTGAAATGCTCCATTCTACAGAAACTTACTGATTCACAATTGCTCATAGTTGTGGTGACCAGAAGTCTTACATTACAAAAAAGCTTTTACATGAAATGGGTATAAATGCACAGAGCAAGACCTGAGATATTGTATTAGTTTTGTAAAAGGGTTTCAATAAAACATATTATATTGATTAATGTCAGAAAGGTACATGTAGGTAGGTTGTTAGAAGGCCAAATACTCTGAAAAGAAAAACACTTTTTTATATGTATAAAACTCAAAAGGCATGTGTTGGTTCACTAGTCATTTTGGACAATAATTATATTCTTATTAATACCATTGTTATTTTTCCATTGTGTATCATCCCACATCTAACTACTCTGAATCTTTGTTTGCATTACTGAATGAAGCAGGAATTTTGGTTTTCATTAAGGATGTGTCTTACAACTGTATGATTAAGCCAATAACTATTTAGGAACTTATTTTGTAGGTTAAGTGTATAATTTGGTTAAGGACGTCTTTTAAATCAGCGGTTCCGCAGGATAGGCCAAACTTGCTATTGAGACTGAGTTCCGTTATCATAATTCAGTCCTTGAAATGATCAAATAACCTTCTCATATGGTTACCATAACGCGGTAAAGGAACGAACACTGCGTTTACAGAGTTAACAAATAGTTTGCACGTCGGGAGTTGTGTAACATCCGAATGAAAAATAGAGGGAACAAATAATCAAGATGGACTTGTGATCATAATATGGGTGATTGCAGGTTGTAATTAAATATGTTTATGTGGCTTCTAAATTCATTTCAATTCATTGTCGGTGTCAGTCTCGGTAACGGCTTGTAATTTAATGAGTGTAATTACCATCTCTTGACCTGAATATAATTTAGATCAAGTGCTTATCTATTCAGTATGCTTATAATATCACAGTTCCTTATGTCAGATCATGCTGCTGCACAGTTTAGGGTATAACACAGTATTGTTAAATGTCAGTTATGGTAGAATGGCTGTCTCGCATCCGACTGGAACTTTGTTTGATATGATAAGGCAAGAGGTTGCTGCATTGTAAATTCAGGCTCGGAGCTCTGAAGTGGCCTTTAACGGTTTCACGGCCTTTAACACTGAGCTTCTCTCTGGAATTACCAATGAGACAATGGGGTTTGCTTTTGGAAAGAGAGTTTTAATGATTTATGCGAGTATAATACAGTGCCGTTGGAAGAGCTGCACTTGTTTTCAGAGCTAAGGAGTCTCAAGTCACTTTAGGTTGACTCAATTTTGAATTCTCTTTCCCTCCCATTACAGCGACTTTCAGATTTAATAGGGCCTTGAGGGTTTTTTTGGTCTCGTATTCTCCTTGATCACTGCAGTGTTCTCATCAGTCTGTATACGGATAATCCCTTTGAGAGTATGCCATTACATACGTTATTTAAGAGTAATTATGTAATCACACAGTTAATTACATAGTAAAATCATGAGGTTCACCTAGGGATACATTCTGGATCAACAGGTTTGAAACTTCTGATTTTTTCTGTTGATTTTAACAACAGATGACAACAAAATGACAAGAAAGAAAAAACAAAAGAAAGAAAAAGAAAGCAAATGACAGACAGAGCAGCAGTTCAGATCTTCAGAGTTCAGCTCATCAGATCCATATCATAATAAACTTTTTTTTTCCATTTAATTGAAGCCCAGAAACTGCACATCTGAGTTGTGGAAGAGGGACCACGATGGACCTAGGAGGGTTAATGTAGATTCATTTTAGAAGTCAGAATGTTAGTATGTGCACCGTTTGTATTAAATTGCCCATATCATTGACAACTGATATCTCTTCACTTTACTTTTGATGACAGAATGGCTCTTTATTAGACATATTATATGCTATTTGGGTGCAGGAGTTTGTATTTTAATTCCTACATAGTGCACTATTTAGGGGGTAGGAAGCCATTTGAGATTTTAGCTAGTTTAGTTAAGTTTAGTAAGTTAAGTTAAGCATTTACATGATAGTTCAGGCTTTTTCTGGAATCCTATATCAAACAGATACCGATGCTGAGTATTGGATCCTCATAATCTGCTGAGATGGTCCTCCCACTCTAGATGATGCAGGTGCCATACCAGGAAGTGAGAAAACTGGCTAGGGTGCTCTCAATTGTCCAAGTATATAATGTAGAGAATAGTGAGGATGGAAAGTAGGCAGAGGTGGACAGTAACTAAGTACATTTACTTAAGTACTGTACTTAAGTACAGTTTTTGAGTGTCTGTACTTTACTTGAGTAGTCTTTTTTTTGGAAAAGTTACAACTTTCACTTCACTACATTTGAAAGACAAAACCGTACTTTTCACTTCACTACATTTCTATCAAGGTTCTCGT
>JBBPCY010127296.1:0-17019 GCA_037974405.1 Brachyalestes nurse | reverse complement strand
GTCTGTGAGAGAGTGTTTTTGTGTGCGTGAGAGAGCGGGTGTGAGAATGTGTGTGTGTGTGTGTTTGTATGTGAGAGAGAGAGCGGGTGTGAGAGTGAGTGTGTGAGTGTGTGTGTGTGGAGAGAGGGGGCAGGGTGTGTGTTGAGAGTGCTGAAAGTGCAGTGACCTGCTTCTCTGGTGCAGTGACAGGCCAGTCCATCACTGTTCCCCTCAGCCTGGCTCGGTCCCTCTGCACCCCCTGTTTGGGTAGAAGCCTGTGTCTCTAAGAGTGCAGGTGTTTCTAGATTAACCCGTGGTTCTCCAGCAAATGTTGGAATGGGGGTGATGTTTCGTTCATCTCTGAGTGGTGCACTGACCCCCTCACCTCCACCCCAACCATCACTGGTATCCCACTGACCCTCTGAGTCAGAATGTGGTGGACAGTGACAGTCCCGCAGCTGCCCCGAGCTCACACTGAGCAGACCACCATTGTCAGCAAAGTGGGAAAGTGGGAAAACACACATGGAGTCTTGGGTGGTGTTTTTTGTGTTTGGAGCGGAGGCTTGTGAAACTACTCTGCAGAAGAACGCTGCCACTGTCTGCAGACATCGTACGCACCACCAGGTTCAAGTTAACTCCACTACTACGCAATCAATATTTGATTTATTGTGCCGTGGCCTGCGTGAAATGTGATCATGAGAGCACCAGAACAGCCATACATACTGAGCTTCCCTGGCGGTGCATTAAGAAACAATAATAGAACTGGATATGATATCTGTTCCTGAATGGCTGTTAAGGGGACTGCTGAATGGCTCGCTATGATGAAGCCAATTATTCAGGGCATTCACAAAGTAATATAGCTTTATTTGATTGGGCTTAGAAAAAAAATTATAAAAGGGACACACACACACAAACACACACATATATATATATATATATATATATAAATGTTTCATATGATACTTTTAAAAATAAATGCTGCGCAAATGTTTGTTTGAGTGATGCTGTATAAGAACTTTTTTTTGGTTTCTTGAAAAATGGTTTCTTGAAATTTAAGTTACTAGAAAATAGTAACTTAAACTACTTTTAATTAGACATTTGAGTGTGAAGAGCTTAAACCGTTTTGAAAAAAAGAGCCCTTTTAAATGTCCACATAATGGAAGGGACCCGTAATTTAAAATGTCTTTTTCAGACATGATTCTCAATGGAACCAAGAGTGGTTCTTCTGTGGCATCATTCACACAACCCTTTGCTGCTAGATTTTAACTAGACTGTACTCTGGAAGCACCTTTAATGAGCATAATGTTATAAGTAAAGTATATTTTATTTTATTGGTAATGATAGTTTGTTATTACCCTTGCACCATCAACCTCACAGTTCTGAGCTGTTAATTGGAAAGCAGTGTGCTGCAAGGCTGTGGTGTAGTTTATTAAAATCTTTTCTCAAGGGGTTTCAGTGGAAGTCTCATTTAGCCTCTTTTTATAGAGCTCTTCCGTCAGGATAACACTGACTGTTAAACCGCCCAAGCTGCATCATAAGGGTTGCTCTGAATGAATCACAAATGCATCAGCTTTCTGTCACCTGTACTCTTCAAAATAAAGATGCCAAAATTGTTCTTTAGAACAGAGGTCCTCAACCACCAGGCTGACAAGCTAGCCCACAAGTTCTTCATATTTTTTCACACTTTATTTTTAGCTGTATCTGTACCGGTCTGTGAAAATATTGTTTTACATGAAACTGGTCCGGTTGGGGGCCGCTGCTTTAGAGAGTCTCGTGCACGTAAAGACCCTTGATTTCTTAAAGCAGTGTTTTTCAAACCCGTCCCCTAGTTTGCTTGATCTAACGCTGCTCCCAGCACGCCTGTACCAGGTGTTTAGTCTTCCAAATAGCTTGGTTCAGAAACGTCTGGAGGTCCCTAAAGACTAGTCTGAGAAGCTCTGCCCACCTCCCTTTTAAAAGATGCTTCTTCAAAGAGCCATTTTTGTAAACAGAATGTGTGAGTTTAAAGAACCTTTTCAGAGTTCAAAGAATGACTCTTTGGCTCTAGGTGAATATTAAGTCAGATGTCTGTGTTTCATTTAGGAAGAACAGAAACTATTTATATGCAGTGCTATTAGCTTTTGTACTAAAATGCTACTAGACTGCCATATAGGATGCAGCAGAAAATAGCATTGTCGCAGAGGTGTGTTCTTTCCTTGTTGTCCCACCCTGTTTCGATACTCATGTCCCAATATGAAGGCCTAGCTCATATTCATGGGTTGCCAGAGGTGTTAACAGTATATAACAGTATGTGCATGTAAAAGAATGTAAGAAAATATACATTATCCTCATGCAATCTGAAAACTAATCACTGTTCACTCATTAAGAATTTACATTTTAATCAGATCTTATTTAACTGAGTTTAATTAAGGCATCATGACAGCCTTGCATTTGGTACTTAACTTTCATTTCTGGCCAGCAGTATCTCCTGGAACTGATGTGTGTCCGTCTCTCTCCAACAGTTGTCTGCAGTAAGGCGCATTATCAAATCAGATCACTTCCACTGGATACTGTACATCTCAGAAATGATTAAACACACCTTCGTAATATTTCATTTTGCAGTATTACTCACCAGTCTGAGCCAAACACTGAGACTTTAGTGAGCCTTTACTGCTAAAAATGGAAGGAGACCGGGACAGTAAGGCTTCTTGAAGGCCTTTCTTTTTCTGCCACCAAGTCTGCTGTACTCTAAAAAGCTGTCTCTTGATGAAAAATCTACCATGTGTCTTGACCCTTGCCCTTTTGCCTCTAGATGGATAGTGTAGCCAAGGCTACATTTGATGCTAATACCTGGTCAGCTGTCATTTGTCACAGGCCTGCCTTTCTATAGCTCAATATTCACTCCCGTGGGGATTTTGCTGTTGCCATTCAGACTGAAAACGAGTTGATAGGGAAATTTAGGGACATTTGTGTAGCTCACTGCTCCCATTGGCCCCTCAGTCCAGATCCTGCTGTGAATGACTGCCTGTGTCCATCAAAAGCGGTGAGCCTGCTCTTTTCCTTGCTTATCTCTGGTTTGCACTCCCCCATTTGCCAGCACAACAAATGCCAATCTAACCCCCTTTCCCCACAGAGGGAAAGTGAAGGTCCACTTGGAGTGGCTCATGCCATGATTTTCCCAGCTTATCTGTGGGGGACACTGTCATGTATTGTGTTCTTTCATTACAGGGGCTATTCTTGTCGCCCTGAGAGTAGAAAACCACGTTTGTGGGCTTTTTGCTTGTAATGAGCTGTGTTTCTTTAAGTGGTCTCTGTTCACACTTCCTTCTTTGGTCCTCTGACCACACATTAATGTGAAAGGCGCGAAGAGAACATGTTAATAACTTCTTCATGAATGAGGCAGGTTTTGTTGCCTTGGTTAATTGCTAGAGTTGTTTCACTGTATAAGTCTTGCTCTGCTGATGACATGATTTATAAAGCTTCATTAAAAGTTGTGATGAGGTTTGCATATTTGGCAATTTTGTGACTTTCACCAGATGTTTTGTGGTTAATGTTTTATTGTACTCAATAAGGAAAGTCTTTATTGATTAATTGTGTCTGTGTGTGTGTTTCAGAAACGGGGACCTAAATACTAAGGCTATACTGACTCCCTTTACAAAACTCAAGCTTTTTAAAGTCCACTCCTACACCACCCATCATACACTAAAAACACAAAAAAAAAATTTCTCCACAGTCCTATGAAGTTTATGATATTGTTGCAGGGGACATTAAGGTTTTGCTTTCATTTTTAATAAATACATATAAACCTTAAGCCTTTAAAACACACTGTGGCAAAAATCATAGAAGGGTGAGTGTGTCCATCAGGTTCTGTTGCTATAAGCGAGAACACAGAGAGAATTAAAAGTATGAATGGGCCATAAACTTGGTGCTGCAGAAGGATGCACTCACAGGAGAGTTTTACTCAAGACTGTTATGATCTGGCAGTGGACTTCAATGCGGAAAGTGCACAGTTCAGAACTAACACTGAATATACTGGAATGGTGCAAGATAGAGTGGCATGCAGGGTCGAGCTCAAAGACACGAGTAAACCCAGACAGAACAGCAGGTTGGAACATTGCGGGGCAAACCAGACACAGGCGAATATACTGATGAAGGGGCAGGACTAGAGTGGAGCTGGAAACCAAAACTACCACATGGAAAGGCAGAGAAAGGCAGAACAAGGCAGGGTGTGACAGAAGTATCATGCAGATGGGCAAATAATCAATGCTAATTATATCAAGGAGTTTCATTTTAAAAGAAATGTTAAAAAATGGAAATAAATTGAATAATTGTGACAGTCCTAGATGTAATGTAATGAGATAAGTGTCACGTGTCGAGGGTGTAACGAGGCGCAAACGCAGGGTTCCATTTCAGAAAACTGATTTTATTTACAACACGCAAAAGTCAAAGAGGCTTGAGGGCCAAAACACAAGGAATACAGAAACCAGATGAAACCTGAAGGACGTGTAGGGTGAGGGGTAGTGTGAGGGATATGTGAGGGTGGACAGACCACCAGACAGGACACAGGGGAAACTTAAATGCCAGACAGGGGCCAAACATCCTACCTTCAGCACACCAGCACTGGGTTCCTGAGCAAGACCCTTAACCCCAAGTTGCTCCAGGGAGACTGCCCCCTGTAGTTAGGGAATAGAAGTCGCTTTGGATTAAAGTGTCTGCTAAATGCCATAAATGTAAATGCATAAACGTAAACACACCCACGTGTTCAAAATCAAAGTTCACACGGCGGCCTCTAGCAGCCGCTGACCGGGACGTAACAATAAGTGGAGTTCTTGTAAGTTCACATAAGTCTCAAACAGAGAATGCCAGACAGTTACACTAGAACAACCACTGAGGTAATAAAGATAAAGCCTGACAAAGATATCTAAATAAAAGCAATTTTTGATCAAACCTGGATTTAATTTATCCACGAACGCACTCTTTATTCTTTATTCTGCGCTAGATTCACACGCTTCGAAAAAGAAAAGTTGCTTCAAATTCGTTACACTTTTCTTGCCTTTTCCAGGTGCATTATCGAATGGAGTGATAACAAGAGCAACCATTATGGTGTGGAAATGAGATTTTGTACATAAGGAGCATGGGCATTACATCAGTCTAACCGAGCTGTGAGGTTATCACTGACCAGCTTCGAGCCATCACAGTAATTGCTTGTCTTTAAATTGCTATTAGTGGGGGTTAAGAAGGTGGATTGCCAACAGGGTCATAAGGGCATTAGCACTGGGAAATATTATCAGTAACTGAGGGCTTATTCTATTCCAGTCCACTCCACAAGTCAGTTCTTGCCAAGGATTTAAGGAGTTAGCATAGTCTAGTCCCTTCAGGAATTATACAGCTTAGTAGTAGTAGACTTCAAAGAGTACGAGAACTTGGATGAAAGCAGTTTCTTGCAGTGCAGGTTAACGCAACGTGCAGTATTGGTTTACTGCACACGTAGATAAAAATTAAATTAGCCTCCATAAAAAAGACATCTAAATCTGAAAATCTGAAGTTAGAGGGTAGAAAAGTGTAACGTAAGTGTAACTTAGGTTCTCTTAAAGTGGTGTATTTCTGCATTGCATGTTTAAAATATCTTCACGCATGGCTGCGTTTGAACATGTACTGTCCTAAATTGTGTACTGGCCTGCACATAGCGGACCACAGCTGTCACCAGTGTGTACAAGGGAACTGTATGAATGACTGCAGGCTAGTGTCAGGAGCACTCCTCAGTGCATTTCATGTCTTTGTAAATGTGCAACAGTGTGAAAGAGACTTATATCGGATGTGCCCAAGACCTATAATATGCGAGGCAGTTTTAGGTCACTGGAATTATTTGCTGCATCTTCTCACTGATGCTGATGGCCTTGTCATTCTGCAAGCCATGCTAAATCAAAACAGTAGAGGGGATTCTCTTTAAAAGGTGAGACAGATCCTTTCAGCAATTTTTATTGAAGACAACAAAAAGCATCTTTTCGGATTTAACAGTAATTCCGATGCTCCTGGTCTTAGCTGTCTTTGAAATAATTCTGTGCAGTCGTCATGCAGAGGAATGGATGGCAAAAGCAGCAATGCTATACTTCCACTATGCCATGGGTTACTGGAAATAACTGAATGTTTATGATCAGCCATGTATGCATGATGACGCCCATGGCAGAAGGGCTGCTAAACATTGGATGCTAACCATCGAAGGAAAGCGGAGTATGACCCATACTATTACAGCAATGACTGCAACTATCCCATCAGTAGCCCTAACAAGTTAATTTAGGGTTTGGGAAATTACTAATGGACAGGTTTCTATGGAGACCAGGTTACATTCGAAGGCACTTGAGGAGGGGAAAACCCCTGGGGCCTTGGTTGCTCTTTGCCTTTGATACCAAACAAACCTTAATTAGATTTATTGGTCCCAGGAAATGTTCCATGAGTCTTGGTTTTGCTTCAGCGCTGGCTGGGAATCCAGCAAACGCATCATTCTGCTCTCTTTCTCTCTTTTTGTCTTTCTTTCTCTCTCTATTTCTCTCTTTCTGAGCAGGGAACGTGTTGGACCATGGCCTTCCAGGACTGGAGTTCAACACCCCTGCTCTAGGGTTTCTTGTTTTCTTGAAATGTTAACTGCATTTGGAATATCTCTAGAGTCTGAAAGTGTGAATGGGTGCTGTAAAATCATATCTGAAATCAGGCTTTTCTGGTCAACTTTGTCGGGTGTCGGGATCAGGTTTTGAATTTAGCAGTATTGTTGGAGTTAGGTCTCAAGAGTCTTGACTTCAGGTTGAGTTTTGGCTTCCATTTAATACCTGTGATAATGACCACTAAAGTAAAGATAAATGTTTTGCAAAAAGCAATCGATCCAAAAAGTTTTTGCTCTTAAAATGAGCCTGGCAACTGGCAGTTTTAATTTTCAGGCGTTTCTCATGCATTTATGGCACAACATGTGTACCACAAATATTGTAGTATAATTATATGTGACTCCTCTTACTTTCAGTGTAGTGCTTTATTTGACTGAGGTTATTTAAATAGGCTGCTGAAATAAAAATGCCAGTCTGACCCATTTAAAAACAACTACATGTTATTTCTTGGAACTTTTTACTAATACAAAAGTCTGAAAGAGTCCTGGGAATGTTTCATATGTTCATTTAGCTCATGCAGTGTCAGCATTAGCTTAAAAAAAGCTAATAAAACTCACTGCAAAAATCCATCAGGGTGAAAAGAAACTGAAACTGGTCAGAGCATTTGTGAACAGTATGTTTAAGCTTTAACAAAGTTTACATACTACTTTTTAATAGAAACTATGTATCATAAACTTAATAAACTACATAAACTGGAAAACTACTTCAGATAACCTTTCTGGTTCAGCGGTAGAACGACGGGCACTGAATGAAGAGATTCAGAAAAGAGCCTGTTCAAATCCATGGTGTGAGTAGAATTTTGGGGTACCTGGTGTCGCAGTGGTTAGAGAGTTGCCCCTGCGATCGGAAGGTCATGGGTTCAAATCCCAGGACTGCTAGTAGCACCACTGAGGTACCCTTGAGGTACACACTGCTCCCTGGGCGCTTCATAGCTGGCTGCCACTGCTTCACCTGGTGAATGGGTTAAATGAGAGAGTTTCACACCATTCACATTGTGTGCTGTGCTGTGGTGTGTTCACATGCAAGTGCCACTTTACTTTTTCTAAATGGTACCAGGAAGGTTCATGTTGAGTTGGTTTGAGTTGGTTCTGGTTGATGTGCTTCTGCTCTGAAGCAGCAATGCATCGTTAAAAAAGTTGGTTGAACGCATAAACTGTGTAATGATTATATATCCTTGCATCACACCCATCAATATTTCATTTGAGGCAGAAGAGAGAGTCTGGCTGTCTGAGAATCCAATGCTCTCGCACTGATCTGCCGAGCTTTGAAATCATCCCTACTCCTAATCTATTCAGAACAAAATGTAGGACTGAGGAGTTTTTTTATGGAATGCTATTGTAATCAGATTAGCACAGATATGAGAAGGAAGGATTGAGGAATGAGAATATAGTCAGTATACTGTGATTAGATTTATTTCAGACCGGTTTTGTAGGGCATATTCATCTAATTATAACACTGAAACACCACTTGAATGTATGATTTGATTGCAGCATGTTGCATGTTGCTTCAGAACCCTTTCACTAATTTTAAAGATGATTATCTACTTTTTATGTGTTTTTATGTGCATATACTTAACAGTTAAACAAGCCTATCATACATTTTTCTTGCAAATGGCTTGCTGTCCTGGAGGGAAGTTACTGTGTTTCCTGTGTTACTGTATGTTGCTGCATGAATTTGCCTCTGCTCCGATTTACTGCACTGTATTGTGCCTCCTTCAGAAAAAAATAAAATCTCTCCGAATTAGCCAAAATGAGGCTAGGATATATGTTAATGGATTAGTAGTCACTGGCAGAGTGTTAACCAGCCTGTGGTGCCCTGCTTCTAGTGGCTTTCAGAGTTTGGTGAGTGTGCTCACTTGGTAATCGTTTGTACTCTGAAAGCACTCTTCATTTCTCCTTAAGTACTGGGAGCTTCTGTTCACAATGAATTTTAAACCAGTCATGAGTCTTTCCCTTCTTCTTGCCAAAGACAAACACAGCAGAGCTGCGAACAGGTTCTCTGAGTTGCTCCCAGGTTTCAGGGGCATCTTTTTCGGGTTCATTGGGTAGCGCAGCTTCTAGAGCACAAACAAACTTCTCCAACTTGAAGGTATGAGATCCATTCTTAGGTAATAAACATCCTTTTTCTTGGAGAGGTGCAACTTCTATGGTTGCTGTCTGTCACAGACAGGAGTTCCCTGTATCACGGCCTCCTCCATGGTAGCTGCGAGTGAGTTGGACACTTCAGATTTGAATATCTCATCAGGATTAGGTCTAATTGATACCAGTGCTTAGAGGCTGCACTGGGTAGGATACTTGCCTCGGGACCAAGAGGTCATGGGTTCGAATCCTACCTTCAATATACCACCACTGGGATCCTGAGAAAGACCCTTAATACCAAGTTGCTCCAGAGAGACTGCCCCCTGTAGTTAGAGAATGGAAGTCGCTTTGGATAAAAAGCGTCTGCTAAGTGCTGTAAATTTATTTGACGCTGCATAACTCGAAGAGAACAGTTCTCGTTCATCTTCTCCATACCACGGCGTCCAATTTGGCATTAAAGTGGCCGAAAATGAACAGATGCTCTTTGTGGCGCGTACTGTGGACTGTGGCATTGAGTACCTCATAGAGCATTAGGGGTGTTGAAATTAATCACATAATCAATGCATCGCAATTCAGACGTGGGCGATGATGCATCGATGCAGTCGCAGGACATAATCGATTATATTATGATGACACTGCTTGATTTTAAAAAATCTAATTAAAAAGAAGCACTGAATGTTTTGTGTTTGAAGACTGACCATATTCATTGAAGATGTAGGCTAGGCCTATACTACTTATTTTGTTTACAATTTAATGCTATGGGCACAATTTCTGTTTACGTTTTGATGAGCTATGTCTATATTCTTTCTTTCTGTTTACAATTTAGTGTAATGGTCACAATTTTTGTTCACATTTTCCATTTTTTTAATAAAAACGGGAGCTTACATCACACTGCTTGTATTTGAAAACATAAAAATGTGAAGTTAAGTATAAAATGAGATGCATCATGATACATCGCGATGCACCAAGATATCGAATCGAATCGTTGACGTGATAATTGTAATCGAATTGAATCGTGAGGCCTGTGAAGGTTCACACCTCTATAGAACATGTCCATTGTTAGGGTATAAGCACTGATGAGAATGACAGGCCCCAACCAGAGCTTCAGGAGCCTGACTGGAGTGTGATACAGCTTAGCCGGCTATTTCTGAGGGCTGTGGCTGTCCAGTGAAGTCTGTAGGTCTCTCTGTTTTGGGGGATACGTTGTTGACCATTGGGGGATACGTTGTTTACATTATTTACGGGGAATAAGTTGTTGACCAGACAACCAGTCCCTCCTCATCACTGACAGAATCCAATGTGAAGGCAATCCTCTTGTGCCAGAGATGACATGGTAGCTGGCAGAAAGGGAATGTTAATGTTCTCTTTTATTTAAAAAAAAGGGATAAAATGTTCGTTTTCCATGATACAGTAAAAGTGCATACATTTTGGGTCAAAATATATCTGTATCAAAGAGTGTTCTTGTTCTGCTACATTTCAGTTCTTCAAGGCCTATATTGATCTGGTTTTAAGTATTCATAACCAAGATCTCTGCACGGATGAGGTCTTGGACTGTCTGCTAACAACAAAAAAAACAGTTCTTGCTAGATCTCACACATGGTCTGAAAGCACTGACAGATCAGTATGCGTGTATTCAGAAAACTAATTACTGGGGAGAAGCAGTCTATAACTTGATTTAGGATTCACACTGACTGTCTGGAATTTGTTTTTTAAACTGGACATAGATGTACATGTATTTGTTTTCTATTGTGCTTATTATTATCATAGCCAGATTTAATTGTTGTTATTTGTATTGCATTCATGGTTAGGGTTGGGTTTAACAACCTGAATAATCTGAATAATGAAACTAAAAGCAACACAAAAGTAATAACATTTTTACCATTTTTAATCCCAAATAGGTTCATTACTTTTTTGGAAATGCAATTTGTAAAATCCTACACCAGCAGCGTGATTAAGCTTTTTAATTAAGACCATAACCCAAAAAGCTTCTGTAATGATTGCCTCTTCAGTAGATTTTGCAGAACTCCAATTATGGTGCAGCGCTTCATTTGGAGAGAGTACATGGCTTCCCCTCATTTTTCACAATAAGAGATTTGCTGACTATAGTCATGAATTAGAAAAGGTGTTGCTCAAATTAAGGCCTGATGACGATACACTAAGTTAAGCTCTGTCTTCTCTGGTAAACAATGCTGATTAAACATTATAGACCTATATATCAGAATATTTTTCTCCATACAAGAACAAGCAAATGAACAAGAAATTTGTTTTAGTCCTGCACAGAGACAGCAATAAGAGCTAAAAAAAACAAAACAAATTAAGATAACAGCTGCCCAGATCTCCTTTAAGAGCATTTACAGAGGATCTGGATAGTGGTATTGCATGTAAGACAACCAAAACTGAAACAAAATTCTAATAAATCACATAAAGAATAAAGAAGTGAACTATGAAGAGTGTAATTGTGACTTAACTCTTACAGCAATTCTTATGGATCTTCTGTTGGAAGTTGACTCTCGTGGTTTATCATGGAGTCAAAGAAATACCTTATTTTTTAAAAGTGAGCATAAAACAAGATTTGAGTCATATTACTACTCCTTGCCTTAGTTTTTTAAAAATAATTCTGACATGCAACCAAATAATAGAACTTAACAACACAATATCTCCCAAATATGTATCACAGTAATTTTTCCACGCTAAACAAATATCCTCTTCAAATATACTCTTCACCCTTTCTGGTCATTCTGGCTCTGTTGGCTATTTGGGTTACAGAGACTAGAACACACCTGGTTCATGAGAATTTTTTTTTGCATCTCTACCTTTGACTTTAATGGAGCTGCTCCCCAAAATGTGTGCTGTGTAAAACTGCAGACTTTGACTATGGCGGCACATCAATGCCAAAACTAGAGCGCGCAAAATGGCATGCTGCAAAAATTTTGCTCTCGTAAATTTCAAGGAGTGCAGATGTGAAACTCGAGAGCATAAAATTAAGAATCGAGTGTGCAGTTGCGATAATATTGCGCGTCAACTGTATTTTTCCTCTCTCAAATGTCTTTTTTCCTCTCGATGTGTTAAATGTCCTCGCGGGCAGAGTAGATTATCGACGAGCTTGAGTGAGATTTCTACGCACGCAGTTTGAAAGGGGCGGGTTTTGGCAGTTTGGGGGCGGGGCATTGGCCGTTTCTGCCTGCGAATCCTATTGGCCGATGGCTCCTGGTGTTGTCATTGGCTAAAGAAAGTTCCTACAGAAAACCCAAAGATGGCTGAGGAAGAGGTAGATCTTATTCGTTTAATAAACACGCAAAACCGTAAAGTAACCAACGCCCTTGTCACCATGTTATAATGGTATGTTGCCATCTTCTCAGTACCATCTTCCATCAGTGGGGGTGGTTGTGTGGTGTGCAGAAGTCTGCCGCTCGGCCGAGAAAGACAGGTCGACGGCCGCGCACCGGATGGCTGTTTTGGACTTTTCCAGAACGCATATATTGCCAGTCCGCCCTGCTGAAATGTCGACATGTTTAGGCAGACACATATAACAGCGCATGCCTCTTCTTTTTTGTAGTCTGTGAGGTAAACATAGATTGAACGTGTGGCCAAGGGTGTTCTGTCTCTTCTGATTCCGAATCACACGCCGTTGTTTCTGCCACTGTTTTCTGCTGTCAGTGTCTTTGCTTCTGTGAGGCCGTGGAGATTTTGTGGGCAGTCCTGTGATTGCCTGGCTCCGTTTGATTGGTGAAACGGGGTTAAACGTTGTTAGTGGCTATGTTTGATTGGCGAAAAAGAGTCACGAGACAATGCCTTTGGTGGAACTCTGACAAAACAAAACAAACCGCCATGTGCTGAATAACGATGAATTCAAATAAAAGTAGCGAGCGGAATGTGTCTCACTGTAACGGAGTAAAATAGCGTTTCTTCTTCACAAATATGCTCAAGTAAAAGTATGGTGCATTAAAACTACTCTTACAAGTACAATTTATCCAAAAAGTTACTTAAGTAAATGTAACAAAGTAAATGTCGCGCATTACTACCCACCTCTGGACAAGGAATCAAACCCCAGGCTGTTGCATGAAAGAAAGCAATGTTTTAATATAGTGTTAACAGTATTAAAGAATAATGTGGCCCCTTATAGTCATGTGTGAACACACCACAGCACACAGTGTGAAATTCTTTCTCTCCGTTTCACCCATTCACCAAATGAAGCAGGGAGCTGCCACCAACGAGGGGCGCCCGGGGGGCAGTGTGTGGGGTGATACCAGTTTATGGTATCTTGCTTTAGGGAGCCTCAGAGGTGCCACTAGCAGTCCCACTAGCAGTCCTGGGATTTGAACCCACAACCTTCTGCTTGCAGGGGCAACTCCCTAACCACAAGGCCACCAGATGCACCATTAGAAATCGTGTAGAAAAATAGATTTCCAGAAATGAAACACCAACCTTATGACATACATTGTATTGAGGTGTTTGATATCTATCAGTATTGCCAAACCTAAACATTCATAGTCTGTTCATTTCATCATTTACTGGCATAGATGGTAGGTGCCCAGCACTACTGTGATGGAAGGCAACAGCAGAAAATAAACATAAACCTTTTTTTAATTAATGATTTGACTACTGATTGAGAATGTAGAGCGATATGGTTGTAAATATGCCACTTTCAGCCTAGTTCCCCAGTAGCCTTAGTAATACATTTAAAGTGGCGTTAATTACTCTGTCAACTTGTTTGTTTGTGAAGCTCCCAGAATTGCCCCGGTGGGAGAAGCTGATAATGCTGCGAGTGAAATTTGAATTTATATTGATGCGCTCCCTGTTTGTTTTCTTGGATGCCGTCCAAACATTCCATCCTCCAGAGGATCCCAGCAACACAACTGTAATAATCATGAAAAATGGATAGATCAGCATTTTCTCCATCCATTCAGATGTATAATTGTCTAAGCCAAGGGCCATAGACTGCTCTGAGATATTTCCTGTGTGGCTCGATCTACTCCTAAGGGAAAATGGTCTGTTCTTTTTTTAATCGCTGAGAAGTCTGTAATTACATTTAGCACTTTTCCAATTCACTAAGAAACGCTCTCTCTAGTGCTGATGCTGGCTATGTGATAATTCTTGGAAGATTACATGCCAGTTCTCACCTCTGCAATGGGCTTTAAGCAGCTCATTTAGAAGAAATAATAACTGTTCTCACGTTTTCCTCACTTCTAACTTACAATACTTAGTCTTCATTTGCTGCAAGTGGGTTCTTTTTCATTTTTATTACTTATTACTATTGAAAATTGTGATTCTCATCAATATCATTTCTTAATCAGTCGCAAGGAACGCCAAGATTAGGCGACACCATCAGAGCAGAGTACTAAAGGATTAAAATCACTGAAGGCAAGCGAAAACTTAACCAAAGGAGCTTCTTTAAAGCAGGCCTTCTGAATTCCTTCATAAAAACTAGATGCATCCCAGGCTTCTCTCGTACTTTTATGCATGAACATGGTTTTGACTTGAATCATGTTTTTTTTAGCTCTAAAAAATATTGACACTCATCCTTTCTTTTTAGTGACTCTTGTCTGATTTCTGTTTGTATTGTACAGCTGTGACCATAACAGGAAAACTGGATGTTGTTTTAACACTCTGGCGAGGTCTGTTCCATGTGTATAGCCATGACCATACTTGACAAGAATTTTCCTTCTTTTTATTATTATTTCATTAGTGTTGTATTTCTACTTGGACAACTGACCTACCAATGCTCTGCTCATAAATCATTGCTTTAGGGCAAACTATCTGGCAAATACTGCAAAACATTCAAAATAATGAAAAATGCAGCTTTTATGGAAATAAGGAAAATATGGGAATATAAATATGTGCTATATTTATTCCACATTTATTTCACTTTTGTTGTGTGTTGGTATGTGAAAGGTCTATAAGCATAGGAGTATTTGTGTAGTAACAATTCATCCTAGTTTTGATGAGTTCATTGGGTTCATTCATTAGGTTGAATGGGTTTTTTTGCAACAGGCGCTAAGAAAAAACTAATTAGGTTAATGCAGCCAATATTTGATCAGTTTTATGTGTTTATTTGGTTTAGTTACTTGGTTTCCTATACATTTCTTATCATAAATACTCTCTCTTTTTGTCTTTCCCTGTTGCATACATCTGCCCTGTGTCTGCCCTGTCTCCTCTCCTGTCCATGCCCTCACCAGACATCTCTTTCAGTCTCTTGCTGCTGGTATTTGTGCTGTGTGGCCTGGCCCTGCTGGGTGTCATCAGCCTCGCCACCTGGAAGCTGTGTTGGGTGCCCTGGCGCAGCGAAGCCCTCTCGTCCAGTGCCACCGCCCTCGCCCCCGGCCGTCCCGACAGAGAGCCAGCCAGAGAGGGCGACCGAGACTACTATCCAACCCACGGAGACATCATGGCAGCTGACAAGCTGAAGGGTCCTGGAAACTTCCTGGAGGCAGCGGTGAAGATCAGTCATACATCACCAGACATCCCTGCAGACGTGCAGCTGTCCATGAAGGACCACCTGCTGAGACGCGCTCCCATCGCACGTCAGACCACTGAGCCTGCCTCCTCCAACAGGTCAGTTCTTAGCAATAAATTAAAAGGATGAAAGATTATCGCTAACATATGAAAGAAATCATTTGTGCTTCCCCTTAAAAAATCCAAGCTGAGATTTAAAGGACGAGTTCCAAAAATTCTAATTTACCAAGTTTTTACGCTCTGTAGTCAGTCAAGCCATCCCTTAGCAAAAAAAAGTATACTTGAAGTTCATTTTATTAAGTATACTTGAGTATAAGTATGTATACGGACCATGTAGTGTACTAGAAAGTATACTAATTTAATACTACTTCAGACTAAATTGGAACATTTTTAAGTTTATAAAAGTATACTTTAAGTATACTTTATAAGGTCATTTTAAGTTTACAAAAATATACATTAAAAATATACATTCTTTATACTTACCAGTATCAGTCAAGTATACTTCACTATACTATTCTTAAGTATATAAAATATAGTATATAAAAGTAAACTTCAAGTATATTGCCTCAGTTTTAGTATAACGTAAGTATACTCGTAGTACACTTGAATAAACTACTTTTTGCTAAGGGAAGGCATGTTTGGATTTTGCTTCTTAAGTTGAGTTACGATGCTAAGAAAAAATTAGCGCTAGAAAAAATTACTAGAACTCAGTAGTCAAGTCTTCAAACTCTTTCCCATAAATACATCACCAAAATGTCTCTTAAGCTTCTCAAACCACATCCAGATCCGGCAGAGAGTAACTGCACTGAAATACCTGAGACTATGACCTTGTCTGAGACTGGGGTTAACCCATCTCCACAAAACCAGCCTATAATCGTTTTATTTGTATTACACAGCATTATAAGAACACTGAGATCCTAATAATGCACTGGTTTATTTTCATGTTTGTTTTTTAGTTCTTCTCAATAACTTACTGAATTGTAAAACGTCTCAGTACGCAGCAAGCATTGTTGTTTGAACATGCTTTACTGGCAAGGAGTTTTGAGGTTAGTCGCAGTCATTCCTAATTGAGTTAATGCTTTAAATCCTGTAACTGTCAGGGAACATTAGAGCAGAAGGCGGCCTCTGGCCTTTATTGAGTGTGTTTAGCTGACAGGAAATCTTTCTCTCATTATGATTGAGCTAAATGGAGACAGATGCTTGAGGCCAGCAGTAGTGGAAGCGGTGACCAGCGTTACACCATGAGTATGAACAGATTTATGCCTGATAATTCTACAAGCCCTGTCATAGCCAGAGTTTCAGTCCATTTTTAATCACCAGTTGAGAGTTATTACTTTCATTTTGCTATGCTGTTGAAATGCACTTATGTTAATAACATTGAACGCTGTGTAATAAATTATGTTTGTATTCAATTCACATTTGGTATTCCCAATTTAAATTCTGCACTTACTTTTTCTGTGGCAAGAAAAAGCAGCTATTGTATACACAATAGTAACTTTCCATCATAGTCATAACGTAATTATTTACAATGTAACGTAAATGTAACATAATTATTTATTAGGGCATTAGGGCATTTTTTCAAGTCGACTAGTCGATCAGAATAGTCGAAGTCGCGTCGACTAGTCGTTTTATGACGTCATCACACGCAGCGGAGGAGCAACTCTGAGCAACTTTTATTAAAAGTTCTCTCTAACATTAACAGTCAACACGACAAATAAACAAAACAAAACAAAGGCTGATACATTGAATTTTCTGGCAAATTTAAGTGTCCATCTGAGAGGGAACAGTTTAAGCCGCGGCAGGATGACTCCCTGCAGTGTTAGCGTTAGCCATGCTAGCTAGCGTTAGCATGCTAGCTAGCGGTCCCGTGTCAG
>JBBPCY010127295.1:0-39404 GCA_037974405.1 Brachyalestes nurse | reverse complement strand
TGTGAGCTCTGCAGCTCTAGCCAGGAGTCCTGATTTTTTGGTTCTTTTGTTAGTTTGGGGCAGCACGGGTCTGGAGTTTCCCAGTGTGTTTTTGTGTTTTGTGTTTGGGTTCTGTGTTTATTGATTTATCAAATACCTGTCCCAACTTAACTGCTGTGTGCGTCCTCCCCTTCCCTCTCCCTACCTTCAACGGTGACAGTATTTAATTGTATTATATTTCAGCTTTCTTGCTTTAAGGCTATTCATGAGTGGGGCCAAGATAAATATTTTATTTCAAATAAATATTTTTAAATAAATATTTTCATAGTTTTGTAACAAATTTATTCTTTTAATAATTTAATAATAATAATTTCTTTCGGTTTTCGGCAAAGTGTTTCCTCATTTTCGGTTTTGGTGCAAAAAATTATTCCGGTGCATCCCTAGTATTTTATTAGTGTGTAAGTCAACAACATGTCCGTCCTGTCATCCACTTTGTGCAGTTGTGCAGGTCATCCAAAGGGGCAGCATCCGTTACTCTAAAAAAATTCCCTCAGCTAGGATGAATGTTCCCTTAGCTAGGAAGAATGTTAGCAGTATTTCAGCATTGTTTTTTTGATGAGATAAAGCCTAGACTGTGTCCAGAAAACCGTCCTGTTACAGCCTCAAGCATCTTCAGTATCCAGCGTCCAAAAGCAAAGCATAGAAGGAAATGACCATTGAGCTCATCCAGCAAAAACGTCCTGTCAAAACACCGCATTGATGAAAACAATGGACCTAACAGTGAACAGCAGGTGGTTTTCCATCTCCACACCAGCTGAGAGGTAGCTGAACATCCAACAAGATAACTTCTATCGCCACAAGTAGTTTGATCCAGAAATACTGCACAGACAGTGTTGATCACACTCGGGACAGATTGCGGATTAACAGATTATTCCACAGCAGCTTCACCACCATCACCACTGAAGAACGGAACCACTGCATGCAACCCTTAACCCTGACCCAACTCTCATTCTTTAAACTTTTTTGCTACAAATGACAGTTTTCTAGTTGAACTAAAACAGAAAACAAAACATTTGGAGCTACACTGATTGGTGTTATCGCCCAAAAACTCTCAGATTTACATAATCAGATTATATTAATAATAAGACTAATAACTGGTTAGGGGTTAAAATAGAACAGGAGTAAGTACAGATTTTGCTCATTTTGAGTGTTAAAAAGAAAAAGAAATGAATAAACCCATTGGTTTACATTACGGGACGGTTATGGTTTTGTGTTATGTGATCAATACATTTGATCAGGAACAGAATCTGCGGAACTCTCCATAATCACTGGGATCCTCCGTAAATTCACAAAAAAGTCTCAAAATGAGAGAAATTTCAGTGAAAGTAAATATTTCATCACAACCAAAGCATGCCAATAATTCAACCAGCATATAATGATCCCACTCACTGCTCCTCAGGGTGGCAGGGGCCACACATTTTGCAGTTAGAGTAAAGAAAAACTAAAAAAAAACCATGAAAAGCATTCAGTCATTTCAGGAAAAACATATAGATCTGCAGGACATTCCAGCTTCCAACACAGAATTCAGAAAATTAAAGGAGTAGTCTGGAGAAAAATCTAATTTGTCTAGCAGATGAGGTTATTAGTTAAAGCCAAAACAAACACCACCAAACATGACTGACTACATGTGGGGCAGGGGTCTGTTTTCCCTTTTCCCCCAGACTATTCCTTTAATCCGAAGGTGCACATGCAGAGACCCACATGCTTGCCCAGGTCTAGTTTGGGCTCATGCAGTCACCTGGGCTTCATCCAGCCCCGCTGCGCCGCTGGATCTGAAGGACCCAGACGGGCTGATGGGGGGCAGGGGGAAGCTCCAGTACTCCAGGTCCACAGCCTCACCACCCTTCAGCATGAGGCCGCTACGGGCGTGAGCCAGCCGCCGCTTGTGTCTGGAACGTTTACGGCTACGCATCCTCACCTAGTGACGTGTGAACCACCATTTAAGGATCTACATCAATCGTAGATGGTCAAGATTGCTTGCAGTACATCCATGAGCCAGTGGACACTCAATTTTACTCCATACTTACACATTCCAGCTCACAAGCACTGGAGATATGAGGCTAATTTAGCTATCAGGTAAAGCAAGCCCATGCCCAGCTAGCATGGTACTAACCTTCAGGCCAAAACCACACCTGTCTCAGAACGTGTGGAGGTGTTCTGTAATGTCTTAAGAGACTTACTTATGTAGTTTCTGATCCTGTTTGACTCAAGGCTAATGACATACATGGACTAAAGTACATTAGCATAGCTGAACACAGTAACAGCTAGTAGTGTGTCAGCGTAGTCATAAGCAGGCTTCAGGAATTTAAGTGCTGCACCCGATGATCGACTGTAGTGACGGAGAACTTTAATCCTTGAAGGGGAATTACTAAAGAACAAATTGAGGCGCGCGTGCGGAGTACAGCACCAAGCTAATTGGTGGGGTATAAGCTTCCAGTAGCCTCGTAGCTCCAGTGTTGGAACTAAAGAAGCAAACTGACTGCATTAGGGGTGAGGGGACAAATAGTGATTTTCCATAAAGCGCTCACTTCAATTAGTTGTACAGTACCTCAGCTGTGGACGGAGACGTGCTGTCTGACTCAGAGGAGCTGAGCTTAGACAGATTGTCCAAAGACATGGAGATCCCTCGACCCCTAAAGACAGCAAAGCAATAAAACACAAGAGATTACCCACGAAATATGGTGAAACACCACATGACCTTAAAGTGAAAGGCAATTTAAAAAGTTCCTACTTTAAGGTCTTCATCCTCTGGTGTTCCAAAGTGGATTTGTCAGGCTGCAGTATCTCGCTCCTTCTCTCCTTCCACTTCTCCCCCTTTTCCTTCATAACTGATGGCTTGGAGTAGCGCTGGAGAGGTGGTGTAGTGGAGGCGTCACTCTGAACGAGTGGGACTGACTTTGGGTCATTATTTAGTTCTAGAGAGCTTGGACGTTTTGGTGGTGTAGAGGGAGACTCATTCTCCTTCTCTTGGGTCTCTTTCTCTCCTCTCGCCTTCTGATGCTGCACGCTGGGCTGGTCTTGACCATTGGGTTTCCCAGAAAGTCTTTCAGTGTTAAAGGAGACGTGGCTTTTGCTCTTATCCTTCTTCTCAGGTGAGGGAGTCTGGTTGGGAAGTGGTGGCAGAGGCTTTGTTTTGCCACCAGGCAGCGGTGTTGCCACCTTGTTCGACTCCTCAGTCCCTGGCCTGCCTTTAGTGGTATCTGTAATGCTCCCCTCCTCTACAGACCTGAAAGGAAGACAAAACCATCAAAATCATCCCAGGAAAATCAGCCATCAAAATCACCAATGGGTGAGTGAAGTGGTTTTACATGGTTGACTTCACCCTACATTAGAGTGAAGTCTAGCCATTCACTCAAAACAGCACAAACCAGTGGGACAGTTAAATAAGAGTATACCTTGATTGTAAAAATACACTATCTACGACACATTTCTGCACTTCTACTCCTGCACTTCTTAATGCACAATTACTGTTTATCAGCACAGCGAAGCCTTAAACCCTCCCTGTTACCTCCTGCGTTCAGAGCCCTTCTTCAGTCGTTGCAGATTTTTCAGGCTCTCTCTCTGGCGAAGGTATTCAGCTCTCTGGTGAGACTGTCTCCAGGCCATTTGGATCACGGTGGCTGCCCTGAAGCGGGACGTTTCGTGGTAACCTCGCCAGGAACGCTGGGGCACACACAAAATCGTATTACACAAAAACACCCCTGATGATTATAGTCAGGGGGCATAAGTATTCACACATTTTATTAAATGCTTCTGTTATTTAATAATTTGTATTCATTTTTTCCTTCTTTTTTACATTAAATAACTAGCTGTACTCTATGAATGAAACAAAACCCAATTTGTGTGCTTTGAGCACATACTTGTGTCTGGAACCAGCTTCGAGCACCCGCACGGGTCTGAAATGTGCCACCTAAATGTCACTGAATAACAAACTTCTGACTTTAGACGTGCTTTTTGTCAAAAGTGCAATGTTATTTTACTGCGCAAAATAGCAACGCACCCGATCAATCAACTGATGCATTTACCCAAAGTGTTAGCATTTACATTAGTTAACAACATTCATAGTGATCTTAAAATTATATTTAAAGGAAAATAAAAATTCATTCCTCAGGGGCCCTCCCCCCACTTGGGGCCCTGGTAATTTAGTCCCACTTTTCACCCAACTATGACGCCCCTGCTTATAAATATGAAGAATTGTATTTATGACCATAAACAAACAGTAATTAGCTATGTGATTGGCCCATTCCTCTTGGAAAACGGCCTCTGATGGACTTTCAAAATTCTCCATGCATTTTCAGCACCTCCAACTTCTACAGAATCTTTAGTTCTTTTGGCTTTTTTAATTACTTTCTTCTATAACAACTACTTGTACGCTGCTCCATTCTTGTCCCGATGGCATGTGAGGCTCCAGCGACTGCTGGCTTCTCTTTTACTTTCCTTAATTGTCAGTCTGAAAGAAATTCTACTGGGAGCTCCTGGCCAGGGAACAATTAGTTTGAGGATGATTAGTTTGGAGCTCCTGTTTGTGAATTATTACTTTGGAACTCCTGTTCGTGGATGATTAATTTGGAGTTTCTGTCTGGGGCCGTTTAATTGTGCTTTCATAAACTTTCCTCTAGCCTATCATGAAATGTGAATGGTACCTGAATGGTTATGATGGCTTTCCTCTTCATGAGGAAGTGCTTCCTGGTCAGACAGGCACGGAACCATCGCTGCAGGATGAGGATGCGGTGCATCACTTCCCTGTGAAGCGTCTCCTGGAGCTTCTGTCTGTCTACCTCCTTCAGAAACACCTGCGACAAGGGACAGACCACAGGTTACGGACATGGAATGAGAGATCTACTCACCATTTATGCTCCGTTAGAAGACTCAGGGACCTTGGTCTTGCCGATCTGGAACTTCGTGTCCTCTACACCGGTTCTCCGCAGCAGGTTAGTGATGTCCTTCTCAGGGGTGGACACTGTCTTCGGCAGCAGAACCCTAAACTCACTAATAAAGTCCTGTAGAACACATAATATTATGAAAATGCATGGAAAACCTGAGTGTTTATTTTTCTAACATAAAGGCTTCATAACACATGCCTAGGCACTCAACGACACCTGCATAGCAATGCTTGAGTATTTATGAACAACATATGATATTAAGCTCACAATGACTTATGATGATTTGTGTAGAAAATTACATTGCATGTACATGTCCTTAAACTCAATAGATCCACCATTTATAAGACTCTTAACACTCTTTTTAAAAAGTATTTAAAGAAATGGGAAACATTTACTTTTACCCGAGTTTTTATTTCTACTTTCAATCAACTTCTCTTTGCGAGGCCTCTGGATTATAAGTCCAGTTATGTGGTGGGGCTTAAATGAAGGTTTAAAGCATTTATCTCATTAAACATCTTGTGTCCTCTTGCAGGTACTGACATAAACTGTTTATAAATCATGTATTGCTTCATGAATGTCATGTTATAATGTCCCTACAATGTTTCTGCTGCAAACATTTACATGTGGAAAAAACAATCAGTTGACAAACAATACGTTTACCTCCCTGGTTGACATCCAAATGCCCACAACAACCAACAAAACAAGACTAAATAAAGAAAACTAAATGATGACAAACACCCTCACCCTCCACCAAAAACACTGCTCCTACATACTGCATCACCAAACCTTCTCGAGAGCTTCAGTGATGCTCTCTCTCATTAGAGTGTTTCTGAAGAGCTTTTGTGAATCTTAGCAATCCAACAACTCTATTCACTTTTTACTCAAGTACAAACCAAGCATGCAGTGCCATAAACACTAAGAGGACAGGTGTGCTTGTGTACCTTGAAGGTGTATTTAGCTCCGTATCCACACCTCTTGATGCGGACGGTTTCCAACATGCCTGTGTATCTCAGCTGCTTGAGGACGAGATCTTCATCAAACTGCATTTCCCTCTAAAAACACACAATGTTTCAGTGTCAGTGATCCATCACATGGCAGCCCCGAAGAACAGTGTGAATCACGAAGCTTGGGTACCTTCTCAGCATTGGACCTGATGCAGCGAACAAAGAAAGGGTCTGCATTCTTCAGGGTGTTCAGCAGTCTGACCAGAGACGTCTGTGCAACAAGAGATGTTATTGTGGATTATTGATTTGTCCATCAGTGTCCATTAGGTCATCCCACTCACCCTAAATCGCATTGTCTGCAGCTCTTGTCTTGTTTATAACTGAGCTGCTGCAGGAGCTTTCAAGCAAAGATGGAAAAGGTGCTGAGGAATAATGAGCTACTCAAGAGAGGTGCACCACTGCATAGCTTGAGATTCCACTGGGTCACTTCTTAAAACTCATCATGTTTAAGTTACTTTAGTGTAGCACAGTATGTGAAATGCTAAATAAAAATAATTCATTTTGGCAGTATTTTGTAAATGTGGCACCACTCGCTTTTTCTTGTCTGTTAAACCTTTCAAATCATCAAAAATACTGAATATCATGCTGCAAACTGAAGTACTGTGATGTTCTAGATGCCACATCACCTATGAAGTGCCCCATGTTGTGAATTGATTAAAAAAAAAAACCCAGGGCGTAACACTGCTGTGTATCAGCTGGTTGCGCTGTTTTATTGGCAGACTTCTTTAGAAGGCTAACAGCAAGTAGAATTTTCTCTCTGCAGCAAAAAATTCCAGGGTGGAGCATCTCAGCAGAAATCAAAAGAACCATGCACATCGGCTCCTAGTGGTCTTAACTATAACTCCGTTTCCATGGTTACGTTACTATCCCTATTTTCATGGTTACGCTACTACACCCACGGCCATGGTTATGCTTTTCCACTACTACACCTATTTCCACGGTTCCACTACTACACCTATTTCCACAGTTCCACTACTACACCTATTTCCACGGTTCCACTACTACACCTATTTCCACGCTTAAGCTACTAAAAACCATCTGAACTGAAACCACACCCCTTGGCATTATGACCAACCTGAAACTGGGCGCTGATGCTGGGGGGCTTCTTCTTCGTGTGAAGGTGCAGAAGTGCCCTGGTGTCCCGGTTCTGAAGGTTGAGATCCACAATGAGCTTCAGAGAGCGAGAGTTGATGAGGTTCTGCCCAGGGTCAGAGAGAGAGAGAGAGAGAGAGAGAGAGAGAGAGAGAGAGAGAGGGTATGTCTGGTTGGCCACATTTCTGGTTGGGGGGTTAAGGACGGTGTTTATAACCTACACAGATTAATGTGTTTAAGGTGTGGTACGTTATTAGAGTACCTTAGGAATGATCTGTTTGTGTCTGTTGCTCCTGCTCTTCCTGCCGATAGGGGAAACAACACAGTGAGGACCATTAAGACTTGGATATAATCCTTATAAAGATTGAAAAGTGGTCACAGAAAGGGCTGGGTACTGAGATTCGGCGCCGTGCGGATCGTTCAAGGCCTTATTTCAGTACCTGCACTGTAACATTAATTAAAAACTAATTCCTTAATTAATTGATTGATTATCAGTGAATTATAAGACATTTGTAGAGATTTTTTTACAGTGTAGGTCTTCTGTCTCATCAGCATCACTGGGTGAGTTTACACGCACATGATAATCAGATAATCTGAAGAAAATCATATTTTCTGCATAAATGCTACAAGCTACCAGTAGCGTTAAATGTAGCGTAGCTATGACCAGCTCAGCATTAAGCTTTTTTCATCAGCAGAGTCTCTGTTTACTGATAATTATTTGTTTGAGAGTTTAAACTGCACAAAACATGATCATCTATCATCATTCCACAGTTCTTCATCTGGTTCTGTTTCTGCGCCTGAGCAAAAGTCAGTAAATCAGAGTCAGGCTGAACATGAAGAGCTCAAATGCTGAGCTAAAATCTGGGTCTATTTATTACACTTCTTGAAAGATGACAATGGCTTTAATCCGTTCTCCAAAATCAGAGCATGCCGATCATAACTGATTTCAATAAAAAGCAGCTAAAGCCCTATTGAAAAGTCTTCAAATATTGCTTATATGTCGCACTTATTTCATATCTATGACATAAGTGCATCATATTTACATGACCCCGTCTGATACTAGGGGGCAGGCCCTCTGGTTGTGTCTCTCCTACTTTCAAATACTGTATTTCAGTTCCCTACAAATTCCCAATAAAGCTGTCCTCATTTACACGTTTTTCCATTTAAATGGGAAACATTTAGAACAGTGACTGATATGTGATCGGTTGGGACTGCAGGTTATCCCGCGGTCACTCCGAGTCATTCAGAAGCTGCTGCTCTGCACAACCAACATTCTAGATTGTTTTAACATTCCGATTTTACAACTTTCTGATTTTAGTAACATTCCGGTTTTAAAACAATTTAGTTTTAATAACACATCCTGATTTTCATAACAGTCTGATTTTAGAACATTCTGGTTTTAAAACGTCGATGTTAGAACATTGTGGTTTTCATGACACATTCAGATTTTTATAACAGTTTTAAAACCTTTGGGTTCTTCTAACACGTTCTGATTTTATGACATTCCGATTTTTATAACGCAAGTCCAAACAAAATGCCCACGAACGCCACTTGACCACAGCTGCGATGAGATTTTGGTTATTGTTACAAGTCAAATGATCAATCAGAGGGGTGTCGTAAGATTTTTTTTTAAAGAAAATGTTAAGAAATTGGCTGCAGCAGTTACTCTTGAAAACCGTAATTACGGCCGTGCGTGTTAATATTGAGCCAGTGAGCCAATCAGCACAGCTGTTCTGAAATCCAGGCCGCTGATCGGTTGATGAGCGCGTTGAGTAATCGAAAGCCGAGGTGTCCGCACTGGCGCAGAAAGGTTTGGAACGATACCCAGCCCGAGTCAGGAGGTCAGCAGTGCAGACTCACTGAGAGAAGTGACGCAATTTCCTCGTGGAAATGGTAGACAGACGAAGCTTTTGAGGAACTTCACCACCCAACCGCTTAATGGTAGACAGGACTTTCTCATGCAATTCCCTGATTAACCCGAAAAAAAGGAGTGAAGGAGACGACCGGTGGGTGCAAAGAAAAGAGAGAGAAGTTACAAGTAAAAACAGTCAAAAATCAAGGTCTGATTAGTCCAACACACGTTAAAGTGATAGTTCAGTAAATAAAACCCAATTTACATCTATATTCAACCCAAACGTGCTTCATCGAACCGAGGTTTGAAACTATGAGGTTACTCAAGCCAACAATAAGTGAAACCTATACGCTAACAATTAGCATGCTACTGTTCGCCTCAAGGCACTAAAAATGGACAAAATATCTGTACTCGTTCAGTTCTAGACAATAGTCGTACAGTGTCTGAACCCACATAGGTGAGGATATTAGACTGCGTGAGGCTAATAGGTGAGGTATAGGCTTACACTACTATTTATCTGTGTTAACCTCATAGCTCCAGTCTTAGATGACAAAATAGTGTAAAAAGGAGGGTTTTTTTTGGCTGAACAATCACTTTAGCCCTTTAGCCAGGAACCACAAGAAGAAGGAAATGGACCAGGAGCTTCACCGATTCACTGAGAGCTCAGTTACTGTGAAGACAAATTAACAGTCAGGTTACAACCCCACAGAAAAGCTAGAGAGAGAGAGTGAGAACCCAGAGGAACCCGTGTGAGTCGTGGTGTCCAAATGAGGTCCACCTACTTTTTACTTTCAAACGTAGCAAAGATGTCCTCAAACACCTCCAGCGGATTCTCCTCTGAGCGGTCGAAGGAAAACTCGATCAGAGAATGCTGGCTGTGGAGAGAGAACAGTTTTATTAGAACTTCATTCTGGATGTTCATTTTAGTAAAACTTCATTCTGGATGTTTAACACTGAAAACAGGGACTCTGAACTGTGGGATAGTTTATTTACAGGTTTATTTCTATACAATCATTCAAACACAACTCTGACCACAACAAAATAACAACAAAATAAATCTCTCGAAAGTTCTCATGACCTCCTCACCTCATCAGTCTGCCAATGGCTGAACTTGGTCTCTTCATCTCTACCAGAGAGTGGCGGGAATAGCGCCTGACAGTGTCTAGAAGGAGAAACACTTCATGTCACTATTTTACACTGTACTGAACATTTAATATGGGATTAAAAAACACACACCTTGTGCTTCCACTCAGAGGCCACCTTATTAGAAACACCTCCCTCATAGCTCCACTATACAGATGCGTAGGTACAGATTAGTCCATCTGTTGCTATAGAGTTTATGAGCCTCTACACCATTCATTACTGCCCAGTTTCAGTCCATAGCACGGATACTGAGCAGACATTTTCTGCATGGTGACACTAACATGACAGTGTGTGTGCTGCTGGTATGAGTGTATTAGGCATTGCTGGAGGTGAGGGGATTAAAATGAAGGGACCATTTTGTCATATGTGAACACACCACAGCACACAGTGTGAACAGCACAAAATTCTTCTTTGCATTGAAGTCTTTCACCAAGAGAACACAGCACCTGGGGAGCGATGTGGGGGGCCACTAGCAGTCTTAGGATTCAAACCCATGACCTTCTGGTTACAGGCCAACTCCCTAACCACTAGGCCATCGGCTGCCCCTCTAGTCCCACTGCTAGGTTGAAGGTCCCCCAAAAATATTCAGTCGAGAGCCGCTCTGTAGTCAGAAACAATACACTGGTAAAGGTCTAAAGGAGCAAACACACTGTGTAGGCTACAGCCTCAGTAGGCATTTTTCCACAGATATCCAGGAACCATCCTAAACCGTACTGAGATGACAGGAAGTCTTTGATTTTCCAGTATATCTGAGCATGGTAACGGTGTCGCAATGTGGACATAGAACCACGCAGACGATTGTTTATTTCACAGCGGAAACTTTTGTTATTGCAGACTTTTATTTTTTATTGTCTTATTTGCGTTTTTCTTTTTTCCTCAGCATTGTTTAGCCGTGCGATGAATACCTTACCCAGCAATGTCCTGAAACATCACATTTCTCACAGCGTTGAAAAACGCAACAAAACAATGACCACTTTTAAAGTCTGTCTATTGTCATGACCACATTTTTGCCAATCAAATAGCAGTGATGCAGTCTGCTTGGTCCTACAATCGAGAAACATGGGTATTATTTGCAGTGGAAAAAGCTTTTGTTCACGCTACAGTGCGGTTGCTTGTGGTAAAGGTAGGGGGTTTCTGATAAGGTGGCCAGGGAGTGTCTCTTAATAACCTTTAGCTTTCTTTGTCCAGTGTAAATCCACACCAGGACTGGAGGTGTGCTGATAAGGGGCGGACGTTACCTGGATGTCCTGTTGCCCAGCGGCGGCCGGCCTCTTTAAACACGGCCAGTGTTCGTATGAGGGCCCTTAGGATGCCCCAGCGGAACACAGCCACGGGGTACGAGGCGATCAGCTGCCTCAGGTAGCCCCGCTCACTGCTGCGCAGCAGTGCCACCATGTTGGGCCGCATATGGTCGGTGTTCTTGGCCCTGAAGTCCTGCACAAGAGACCGAGGGTCAGTACAGGATTAGTGGGGCTCCTCAGACTCAGAGTGGGAATGTTTGAAAAGCTCACTCCCAGCCTGTTCTGCTCTATTTACCTTTATCTGGTATTTGACCTTGCCAGCGTAGTGAAGGATGACGAAAGCGGGCTCCATGACCGGCGTGGGCACGAAGAAGGGATTCTCCATGTGCTGCTGCTTGAACTTCTCCAGCAGGGTGTTATCTGTGGCGTGAGGAAAACTGGCAAGAAACAGAGGGAAACAGCCATTAGTGACACAACACAACTCAAATTTGCTTCTTTGGGTTTAGCGCCGGAGCTACAAGGCTAGAACATACTAGTTAGCATCACACACTCTTCCCAAATCCTGATTCAGGTGTCCAGTTTGTAGGTTGCTAATAAGGTGTATTCTTAGGGATGCAGATATTTGCTTGAAAAAATATCGGACAGTCATTGAGATTTGACCAATATTTACTTTGTTTATTGTGTTTATAGTGCTCCACAAGAGTAGAACATTCAGGAAATGCCTGAATTCTGAGATTGAGTGCTTTCACTGTATTCGTAACTTTGTTTTTGTTACTGCATTAAGGTTTTAAGGCTTTTTTCTTTTTAGTTTGGTCACGTTTATTAGCCAAATGTTTCAAAATCTGGTGTTCCTCTATAGAATGAGATCGTAATGCAGAACTTGTACACTACAAGACATTAGCTAGCAAAGTGCTTTATTTTTGCATTCATTTCACTCAGACTGAATAAAAATAAATCTTTCTCCCACTGAGCTACACGGGACAAACTTGACTGAAGTTTGTAACAAGCATCCGGCAAATGAGACAGAACTCCCTGCATATTTGAAAAAGTGCAGAGAGGGTTTAGACAAAAAACTTTATGGAAAATATACCACCAATCACCACTGCTGTCAAAAAGGCAAGGGGTGGCTTTCGCATGTATTAAATAGCATTTACAGTGCATTTTGTTACATTTGCTTTTTAACACTTTTTTTTATCTGAGAGTGGGCTCAAACATCTGGCCTGTAGTGCAGATGGTGCTACTCCACAGAGGAGTCATAATAACTACAGTCATGAGCCTCCAACTTGCCACACAGAATTTGTCAGTGTTTGCAAAACTGTTGTCAAGCGAAGAGTGTTTTGGGGCTGCTAGTGTGAAAGCATACACCCACTTAGGCAAAACACTTCCTATTCTATATCAAACATGAGGGGCTATAAGACCACCAATTCTTCTGTAGTTTGGTGAAGTCTACATGTATAAAATTAGCAATCAAACATCAGTTAAAAATAAGACCTCTTCAAAACCATGGTCAGTCCGCCGAGACGTTTAGCGTCTCACCTGCTCTCCTCGTCCAGCAGATACAGCAGGCCGGTGGGCTTCTTGCTGATCAGGTTGATGCAGCCAATGTTGTCGGTGTAGTCCACAGTGCTCCAGGTGATTCCTTCCGACACGTACTCCTCCTGCAACACACCACAGTCCAGCAAACCAGACAGACCAATATTCCACATTTTTCATATTCTACACTTTATTTACCATGTTTGTGTAAATAATTGTGTTAGGCACCAAAATCAGCAATAATTCATTTTCCTACCTCCCTTTGTCGAGGCTGTTTTAGTTAAGACTATTTATATATACCATTTATAAATACTAATGCTTGGCAATTATTAAATTAGTATTTTTAAATCTCAATTAATTGCATGGTTGTGTATGATTGTGATTAACCACACTATTATACGAAAAATTCAATAATTAATTCAAAAGTAGTGTATTGCGCACTTTTCATTTTTAAAGTACTGCTATATGAACAACAGTGCAATAACATTTGGTTTTCAAACACTTTAAACAAATAAGAGGCTTTTTAACAGCAGTGTTCCCTTTAACACGGTCACACAGCTGCAGTTCAAATATTTCTGTAAATCTCAACATAAATATTGATGTAATCAAATCAAATATAAAAGCAAAGCTATTTGCCACTGCCAGGGCGTTAAGATTTTATCCAGTTTGTTATAGAAAAACAAGTTATCCTCAGAGTCCAGAGTGGGCGCAGAACCATTATAGCAGTTGTAAAGGGGGACCAACTCCATATTAAAGTCTATGTATATGAATGCAGTGTCATTAGAGTCTCTGTTGGTGTAAAAGTCAGGTGTCCCAAAACTTTTGTCCATGCAGCGCTCTAGGTCTTGGATGGTTTTCAGGCGTCCTATTACTTTGGCCAATCTAATATGGACAAAAGTATATGAGCCATAGTCATAGAATGTATGTTAATGCGTAGAGCTGGGTGCAGAAAAAAGCAACGAACTTTCAAAATAAAAGGTTTTAAAAAACTTGAGTTAACGTGCGATAAAACAACTGTCGGCGTTAAGTAAATAACGCGTTAATGGGTCCAACCCTAATATATACATATATACACAAATACACACACACACACGTATGTATTTACATATACACACACGCGCGCGCGCACACACACACACACTTTCTCTGTTCTGACTGGTCTCAAAAAACAGCCCAAGCCACAACACTCACTTCAAAGTGAGCTTCTTCTTTATTTTTCCTATTTTTATTTTCTTTGGGGTTTTTTTTTTGCAAATTTCCCACTTATATCTGGAATGTATGGACTCCTTTTTCTTGGGTTTTGAATTTTTCTTGAGATCTTCTTTTTCTTCTAGCCGAACGGGGAGATAAACATACTCGCAAAAGTAGTAGATGAGTGGCTGACCTGCTCCAGGCGGAATATGTACTGGTTACAGTAGTGCTGCAGCTGCTCGTTCGCGTAGTTGATGCAGAACTGCTCAAAGCTGTTCGTCTTGAAGTCCTCAAATCCGAATATGTCCAGAACACCTATGAACAAACACTTCAAACCACACAGGATACGGAACCATTATCACAGCATTCAGAACATCATTTACATTAACACAGTTCACAACACTATTTTAACACACCAAAACCACCCAAACACATAATTACAGTGTGTTCTATTTTGAATGTTGTGTGTTTGAAAGGAAACACTGAGAAGATTTTTTTGTTGTTTGAGTGTAAATATCTGATTGACAGGCTAAGAGAAGGTTTACAGCTGGCATTGCGGGAGATCGATCACAAGAGAACCGCTCTGAGTGTGTGCGTTAACATTCCATCCTGAGTATGTAACATTCCCATCTGCAAAGACAAATATGTGTTTAACCAGCAGGTGGCAGTGATGCACTTCATGAGTCTAAAGGACATTAAAACAAGTATAAGTAAAGAAAATAATACTTTGACACTGTTGTGTTAAAGTAGGACCTAAGTTAAGTGAGTGGTCTTTGGAGTCTTTCAAGACACGTTCATGTACACACTGAGGTTTCAGAGAGTAAATATGCCACAGACCTGAAAGATATCACGTACTGCTAGCTGGCTGGTTGTTGCTAATGGTATTTAGCCTAGAGCCATCTAGAGCCATCCAAGTATTTTCCCTTCTGTCGTAGCTTGAACGTGGAAAGGCTGAAGATGACATAATTCTGAGCTCATGAATAAAACATAATTCTGAGAATTAAGTTCTCACTTCTGAGGTGAACACAGTGTGGGTTTACCCGTTTAGGTAATGCTTAGGTAATGTGTAGCTTAACCAGTTTACAGTGCTAAAGCAGCTGAAGTTCAGCAGATGCTTGTTTTTCTACAAAAAAATTCTGTTTTAACATTGAGTGTAATGAGTGATGAGTATAAATACATTGTAACAATGTAAATAAAGGTGTAACTACATTTAAATGTTTAGAACTGTAGACTAATCAAGACTAATTGATCTTCAGCACTATTGGAAATTTCACTGGACCAGGCTAACTGGTTTTAGGACATGAAACACTCTCCTGCTTCTTCTACACCAGTGGTCTCCAACCCTGTTTCTGAAGATCCTCTCTCATACTGAGTTTAGCTACAACCTTCATCTAACATGCTGCCCTGCTCTCTTAATGCGCCCACCAGTCAGGGAATTCTGGAGAAGTTTGTTAGCCAGAATAGATGTTGAAGATTCCGCCTGGAAATAGAATTCTCAATAAGGTAGATCTTCAGGACAGGGCTGGTGAACACTGCTCTACACCATCAAGCTTAGTAACAACTAGTCAAGTACCGGGACAGACTCCTCCATGTCCTTCTTGTTCAGAAGAGCGTGGTTAATGCGCAAGACAATCCAGTCAAAGAGGGAACTGTACAGAGACTTCGCCATGGAGTCTCGGGCCGTGATGGCCTAAAGAAAAACAACAACATTATCAGTTTATAACTGCAGCAATGGTGCCATCAGCCTGAACCCATCAGCATCGTTGGAACCACCACAGAGTTTAACAAGAAAGCTATATTTAGTCCTTACTTTAAGTTCTAGATAATAGTGAGTTGTACGGAATCAGAAACAAGTCTATTAAAGATTACAGAATATGCTCTGAGCCTTTTATTAATGTATAATAACAATAGAATTTAAACATATTGTACAGGTAGAATTTATGATATAATATAATGTGATAGTATATATTATGATGAAATATAATTTAATATTAATATAATATTAACATACACTGATGGCATAATAATATATCATTCAAATATTAGGATTACAATAACATTACATATGCATATATTACTATACTACATCAACACAAGAAAGTAAAAAATAATGTAAAATATAATATAGTAGTGTTCTACAGTTTAATTTTAGAAATATAAAATCAAATAGTACAATATAAATATAATCCATGTTCATGGTAATATTTTAGAATATGAATGTAATAAATATTACAATAATATATTATAACATATTATAAAACAACATAAGACAGTTAAATATAATCTAAGAGTCATCCTTAACTTAAGAAATATTTTTGTTTATTTTAGTTTTCTAATATTTATCTACTATACTAATATATAGTATAATTTTAAAGCAGTAAATAAAGGTGAGAGCAGAGTGTGTGTGAGTGGAGTTCAGACGTACCTCGCTGTGTGTGTACGGCAGAATCAGCACATCATTGCCGGTCATCGCTTTCCTCTTGGTGAGCGCCTCCACCAGCAACTCCTTTCGAACCTGTGATCAGAAACCTCAATGAGTAGCTGAAGGTCTTACTGAGAGGAGAGGCAGGGTGGTGTTAGTCTTTTCTGGGGAAGTATGTGACTCATCAGGTCACAGACTTATCTGGTCAGGTGAGCGTACGGCAGGTGAGACTGCAGCTCTTCCGGAATCACTGACTAATGAGTTTCCAGACATATTTGAGCTAATTTACTAATTCACAGAGACAGAGGCACTTCACCCAAAAACTTCCATTACAGCACATTGCAACACACAACGCAGACGATTCTGTCCAAATTAATACAAGATCAGTGCTGTTTCCACACTTGTGGCCTACAGTGAGCTGTGATGTGGACGAACAGTTACCTTCAGGAGGTCAGACAGAGTGGACAGGACGTCTGGAGGTCCCACCCTCAGACCCTCTCCGTCTGCCTTCACCTCATATGTCACATTACCAAGGTACAGAATAGCAGAGAGGACAGAAAATATTCTGGAAAAAATACAGGACAAAAAATATTTATGCACACATCCACATAAACATTTATCAGATTATCAGTTTGTCATTTTAACATCGTACATTGCACATATTGCTGCTACATTTATATAAATACATATAAAATTTGTTTAAGTCATTTACTTTTAGATTTGTGTTTTTGAACATTTTAGATTTGTGTTTAAAATTTATAACTGTACTTACATTTATAACTAAATATCTACTTATACTCATTTCTTTATTTTTATCTGTGTTTCAGAAAATTCCAGATTTTTAATTTCAAATGTACTTACTTTTTATAATGTTTGCACAGTCAAAAAGGAGCGGTTCAGGATACATTTCACTGCATATTGAATCTTGAATCGGTTTATATATTTATCGAAACAAAACCTTCGGTGTTGCCCATGCCTCTGTTTTTTTGGGGTTTTTTTTCCATGCCAAAAAATGCCCATGCCTTTGTAATTATAAATCAGACAGATGAGAATGACGTTACGCACACCAGTTACTCATGTAAATTTCCAGAGACGTCCGTGTGTGCCATTGTGTGAAAGTTTAATAACCTTTAGTGCTTTCGGTTTCATTTCACTTCGATATTAAACGGTGTAGCTTATGCCTGCATACACTTGAACAGGACAAATATTTCTGATTGTATTCATCAGACAAACAGAGAGATGAGCACCAGTTACTCAGGTGTGAATTTCCAAATGTGACGATGACGCACTGACTTCACACCCCTAAACAGTCCTCAGCTGGTGAGAATCACTACAAAGCAGCTTAGCTGGTGGTAAAATAATCTGGATATACTAGACGCAGACCGGAAAGGTTATATCCTCTTCTTTTCCGAAATTAGGATTAAAAATATTTAAGAAATACAGAAATGCTAATTATTTGTCATGCATTATTTTCTTTTCAATTGTATTACTTTAATCTGAAGCAGAGTCTAGATTAGTACTGTATAAGATACACCAAATTGGAGCCCTAATGCAGAAAACTTGGTGCCTGAAGTTTACTTCTTTAGTTTTAGCGCTGGAGCAACAGAGCTCAAATAGCTAAAGTAATGGAAGCTGATACTGCATGGAAACAATCAAGTCCAAGAGAGGAGAACTGGGCAAAACCTGGTTACCACTGACGTATCCCTTTGTGTGTTTATCGCATCCAAGGGTTGGAATAAGACAAAATATGACAGAAATTTTGAGCACAATAAACCTCCCTGAAAATCCCTGACAAACAGTCTTAAGAGTGTTGGTGCATCCACCACATTACTCCCAGTGGGTTTCACTGACAGTGGTTTCCATACATAATGACAAATGGAAGAGAGCGAGGCTTGTATCACACAGGCATTTTTTAATTTCCACTCATCAACTGAACTATTTTATGAACTTTTTCTTTATTTCTTTTCATATTTCTACAGCACCAAACATTCATCGACTTTGGACCATTTAAAGTGAGATACAAATAATAAAGAATGTAAATAAATAAATTAATTAATTAATTAATTAGGGCAAGGAAAATTATTATCGCATTAACGCATTATTTATTTTATCCCGCGTTAAGGCAGATTTTAAAAATCCTTTTATTTGAACGTTCAGTGCTTTCACTGAATGCAAGCGTTGAGCTATTTAATATGGATAAAAGTAATGGGATGCTGCAGTATATTCAGGCATTTAGTCCTGCAGCCTGCCGGCAGACACAGTAAGGGTCCAGCGGACTTTGGACCCAGAGCCCGTCGTTCAGAATCAGAATCACATTTATTGGCCGAGTATGTGAGCGACACACAAGGAATTTGATTCCAGTCAATGGTATCTCTCAAGCACAACAGTATAAAACAACAAAAAAATGAAATGTAAAGATACCTGTGTACAAGTGCCTACACCACTACTGACAGCCCTAAAACAAATAAATAAGTACCGAAAAACGTTTTTTTGGTCAACTGAACTATTTTAACCCTGTACTGAAAATGATTCAACTCTTTCCAGGTGAAAATACTGCTTCACCCAGAAAACCTTTAAATCTCAAATACATTTACACAGGACTTAAGCGCACTCACTGTTTCTTGGTGGCGGGCAGAAAGCCGACCATTTCCATGGCCTGATGAAGCCTCTTAAATTCATACTGGATTTCTGCTTGATCTTCCAATTGAGGGTTATCCTGAAGAAGAGAAACAGATAGGAGACAAGAAAAATATCAGACCTCAATATATGCTCCCATAAACTACAATAGGATTTAATCCATTAATGACCTCCATAAATGCTTCTAGACAGTAGAATAGGAAATATAAGTCTGTCAACTACATTAATAACTGCTTCTATATGCTAGAATAGGATATTAAAGACATCAATGAAACAGTCGTTTATGCTAGAATAGGAGATATTATTTCATAAACTACCTTAGCAAATGCTCCTAAACACTAGAGTAATATTAGAGTAATATATAGAGATATATTAGTTCATAAACACCTCCATAAATGCCACTATACATCAGGAGATATTAGGCCTTAAACCACCTCAGTAAATGCTCTTGTGTGCTAGAATACATTAGTCCTTAAACAACATTAATAAACACTCCTATAGGCTAGCATAGGAGATTAGCCTATAAACACATCCATAAAAGCAACTATAGACTAGGAGAAACCTCAATAAACACTCCTGTATGCTCGAAGACATTCAGTCATTTGACCTTAATAACCTTCTATAGACTAGAATAGGAGATATTAGTACATAAACTGCCTCAATAAATGCTCCTATATGCTAGGAGATATTACTCCATACACATACACCCTATTAAACACTCCTATATGCTAAAATAGCAGATCTTAGTCCATAAACTAATAAAATCCACAGAAACGCAGTAACACACACCTGTTTGAGGTAGTGATAATCTTCTGGTTCCAGCAGCTTGAACTCCTCTCGCTCTTCCTCTGATGCTCCAACCAGCAGGTAGTAAAACACATGGTAGTTCCTGTACACACACACACACACTTCAGATGATGAGTGAAAATGTATATTTACAGCTCAGATTATACTTCACACTTTGCTAAGATGAACTGTAAACACGTGTTATAGTCTAAGCAGTAAATGTGTTAACTATTCATCTTAAGAGTGTAATCACATGTTTGCAGCTCAGATAAGAGTGTAAAGACATGCTTACTATTCAGACTATAAGACTGCAATCACATTTACTGCATAGATTATAAGTGTAAACAGATGTTTACTATTCAGATTATACAAATGAAACGGGTTTACTGCTCAGATCATAAGTGTGTAAACAACAATCAAGGCAGAGTAACTTCTTATTTCTACAAAAGTGAAATAACTGCTGAATCTTTACACATCTTTTCATGTGAAAACTTTATTTTATGCAGCAAATTATGGAGAGTGGGCTCAATAATAGTATTGATAAGTAGTCTCAGTTTCAATACTGGGATCACTAAAGTCCAATATCCATCATAAGGTCAAAGCTGAGCCGCATGGACGCGGCGAGAAGTTTGTGTTACCTTTCACTGCTTTTTCTGGACACCAGCCTGCACTTCTCCAGCAGGTACTTCTCTATGGTAGCTCTAAAAAATCACAACACCAAAAAAAAAAGTTTGAGCAATCTGGGGTGGCTGTTATTATATCATAATCGACAGCATCACCACCTTCCTGGCAGCTTGCTGACACATAGCGAAACATGTGAGCTTAAAAATAGCTCTTCGTAGGAGGATACAACTTTAGATGATGTCACGAGACATGCAAGAATAAAGCTGCGGCTCGGAGGAAAATGTAAGAACTAGTTCTGCTTCTACATTTTACTATATTAAAAGTGATTGTCAATCAAAAAGTATAGTCGATCAGCCAAGACAAGACTTTTAAAGTTTGGAGCTAATGTAGCAAACAGTTAATGAAAGCTTATACCCCCCAATTAGCCAGGGACACATTACATGCCTGAACAGACTGGCTCATGTAGTTTCAGACAAAAAGTGGACAGACAAGCTTCAAGACGGCTACTGGTTTTAGCTCCGCTTAATAGCTAGCAGTCGTACAGTGTCAGAAACCACATAAGCAAGTCCATTAGGTATTTCTTAATGGGCCAGTTTGAAAATGCGACATCATACAGCATTTAAGGTGCAAACAGACTAGTTCAGAGCAGGTTCAGTGTGAAACGCCCATTCTGGAGAACCTGAGTCAGAATTGTTCACACTGGTGGCGAATGGAACCAGACATCCACCTCTAATAGCTCCCTCACAGAAAGTTATTCAATGAAATGGTTATGATATCTGAGACATTGTTTTTGGTCCTAAAACTAAACCCATTCATGGCGGAGGGATATATGCAGTGTGTCATGAGGCAAAACAGTCCTCCCCCTAAAAAAACTGATTTAGTTCAGATTTGCCACTATTTTACCATCATCAGCATCCATATAAACACTCAGAGACACGTGGAGCTTTACTGAGGGTCAATGAATAAGACAGCTGTAGAGACGTCTGGTTCCATTCATCAACACTGTTGACAGTAGGGGAACATGCTTATTAGCTATTAGCCATGTAGCTCCAGGGCTTTAACTAAAGACTACATTCAAGGTGAGGCAAATAAGTTTAAAGTTAAATAGTAGGTGTTATCTCTCCATATATATTAACCTCCCACTTGTACGTGGATCAGCAGTTGCGGTTTCAGAGAATCAAATCAATACTTTTTCGCGGAACCCCTCACATGCACGGAAAAGGCAGATATCATCCGCATTTTTTCCGTGTTTGTGATGTGCGGGCCTCGTCCGCCACACCCCCTCGTCTTTCTGCTGCGTTGCTAAGCACCATGACCTAGCATAAACCCATGGCGATATATAAATGTTGGTATATTTTTGCAAAATTAGACAAAAATATAATTACCTAAATTTTGTATCGTAAATATTTTTACGTAAATTCAGCTACATTTCCATATAAAAATAATTATATATTTTTTGGTACTGTGGGGAGAAGCACAAAGAGAGCGCGTCTTAGGATGGTGAAATACCGCTGCACTCTGAGGCGGTAGGTTTGAAAGTAGCCAATCCGAGTATGTTATTTATTTCTCCTTGCTGCTGATTGGCTGCTGTCCTTTGATGCAGCGGCAGTCCAGAATTTCCCCCTTGGAGCGTCTCAAATGTTCTCGTGTTTCTTGTTTTGTTCTTCTTAAAGCACTGTATTTTTATTACTGTAAATTAAATGAATTTATTACATACCAAAGAAAATGCCCGTGCATGAATTACAGTACAGTCTATACAGCGGTAACATCCGTATTTACATTCTAGCACTCCTGGAGTTCAGTGTAAACTGTACAGTATGAATACAGGTTTACCTTTACATTTTCATTAAGGGTAATGTATTAAGCGTTTAAGAGTTTAAAATGAAATTGGGGGATATGGGGCATATTTGGGGGCATATTTAGGATTTATACTATAAAAATAGGCATTTTTAGGCATTTCTTTTTTTTTTTTACACCAAAACACAACAACACGTTTTTTTTACTATACGCTCGAAAAGCGTGGGTTTACTGTATCTCTAAGCAGCCTGCACAAAACAGGAGCATGCGCACACACACACAATCCTAAAATCTGACTCACCCTCTGACGCCGCCACCCTCTAAAAAGTTCACCTGGATAAACTTCCCGAAGCGGCTGGAGTTGTTGTTGTAGGCAGTTTTTGCGTTGCCAAAGGCCTGCGGGAAGAGAAGGCAGGAGATACACAGTGACTCAGAGGCAGAGATCTTCACCTCAATTCTCAGGTCTGTAGAGCACAGTCATGGCATCAACTGACTGTGGTGGGAATTGCACTGCCATAACCGCATGTTTTTCCGTTTCACTGACGGCTGAGTGAAGCTCACTGTAAACAAGAACCAATGCTCTTTAAACCGTTTCTGCACCGCTGGCGCTTGCAGAGCTGCAGCACCAGTAATCTATAACAGAACACACACACAGGAACTGCAATTTTAAGCTTTGAGTGTATTTTTTGCCGCTTACTGCTAGAGGCATGCCTCTAGAACAGGACTGCCCGAACTCAGCCAGATTTGAACAACCAGAAAATTATCCAAACTCCTCTATAAGACTAAACACATATCTACCTGTCAGAGTGCAAATATGTTTACTGCTCAGATTATAAAAGTGTATACTTAGATTACAAGAGTGTAAAAGCATATTTACTGTTCTGATCAAAATAATATAAATGTATGTTTCCTAATCAGATTACAACAGTGTAAACATACGTTTCCTAATCAGATTATAAGAGCATAATTATTATGAGAGTTAACATCCCATTACCCAACGGGAGACACTTCTATACTACACAATACCTGAACCCAATAACAATATTTATAGTCACAAACCAAAGACAATTAATGCAACTAGAAACTATAAATGAGGCCAAGTTCATTCTCATAGTTTTTGTTGTGGTTTGGTAGTCCTATATATTGCTCCTTGATCAAATAAAAAAAACAACTGTGTGAAACAACCCATAACCTGCATGATTATTATTATTTTTCCTCCCTGAGATCAACTCACACTTGTCGGGTCTTCTGATGCATTTCTACATCATTGTCCCGCCTCTCTTTATCCCTCATGAATAAAAAGGCTGTTTCGGTTACTATGTCTTGAAGACTGAAATATGTCAATGAGCTTTTATCAATTGGTTGTCCCTGTATTGAGCACTGATCAAAAAGTAGTCTGGGCTGCAACACTCCTTAGGACTTCAGCACGAACAGGCAGGACTAAAGTGCCATAGGCCGAACAAGAGGGGCTAAGCTACTGTAGGCTGAGTGGGTGGGGCTAAAGTGTTATAGGCTATATGGGAGGGGCCAATTCAGCCTACAGCACAGCTTAGCCACACCCACTCAGACCTAGAGCACACTAGCCATGCCCATTCTGCTTATAGCACTTTAGCCCCGCCCATTTAGCTGACAGCAGAAGAGACACTGTTTCCAAGAACCGCAGCTGATTATCAAATGGACAGACTGTCTTTTGAGGAAGATCAGACCCCGTGAGTAAAAATGAAACTGACCAAAATAAAACTGCCAACAAACACACGCACGCGCGCGCACACACACATGCCATTTCTGTTAGCTACTGTGTGGTTTTGTCATCATCAGTAAAAACCACAGCAAAGTGGCCATACAGCACTAAAGTGGGTCTGTCACACAGGGCTCATTTTGTTTCACACACACACACGCACGCGCAAACACACACACGCAAATGTGATTAAAGAAGAATAGCAACAGGATAAACACACACACACACCACACAAACCACACACGCTTCAGTCAGCAAATACCCCAACATAATGTATGTCAAAAGTTTCAGGACGCACACCTTTTTAAAATTATATCGGTTTGCAAAAATTAATCATAAAATTAATAATATTTTTGTTATTTAACAAAACAATGGAAAATCCAAATTTGATTGTAAGTAATAGCACAAGTAAGTAAAGTATCTATTGAGCACTACTAGATATTAATCTAATTTATTAACTGCAATATTTCATCACTTTAGACCCATTAGAACAAGTTCTGAGGGCAAGAATGAGTTAACCAAGGTAGAAGAGGCTCAGGAGGTAGAGGCTCAGGAGTTTCCCGGTCTGAAGAATCCAGTAATAAGAAAGCTGCAACTTTCGCTCTACTCCTGTCCTGACAGGTTCTTGGTTCTAAAGGCCTCTCTAACAAGACTGTGGAAACCTCCACCTCCACACACACACACACACACACACACACAAACTTCTCTAGAGCATTACAGTGTCAGCCTCTTTTTTGGCAGAAAGTCATTTCTGGTATCTCTTCTCCTGGTTTCCACACCAGAACAGCACCGACACACCCAGCAGTGCTACGAACAGCAACATGACTCTTTTTTGGCTGAGCACTAGCACCAACAATGGAACGCTAACTGCAAATTCTGATATATCAGCTAACAGATACCCAAGCTGAGTGATGGGGGGGAGAGGGAGGACCACCCTACTGTTGTGGAGAATTGGGGCAAGAAACTTTTTCCAAGTCAAAACATCAGGGAAGTGTAGCTCTCTGTTTTATTAAAGAATGAAGCAGCCTCATGTTCCGGTGGAGGATCCTCTCCCCAGCTGGATTTGACCTGAGTATTATACAGGCATAAGAAAGCATTGATCCGTCCCACCTTACAGAATTCCACGAATAAGTTTCCATTACATCAGTATACAGCAGGGGTCACCAGCCTTTTTGAAACTGAGAGCTACTTCACGGGTACCTAACAAGTTTACCTAAACTTATCTGAACTTCATGTATAATAAACATGTTTTAAATGCTTTTCTTTAGATATTGTCATTTTAAAATCTATATTAATGCAAATGTGATTAAAGAAGAATAGAAAGAGGATAAAATTAAATGTTAGAAGCTGCTCACTGGTGAGTTGTGCTGTTTTTAGAACAGGTCCGAGGGCTACTGTGGCTCTTGGGGGCACCATGTTGGCAACTCCTGGTATACACCTTCCCATGCTCCTACCAATAGGTAAGAGATCACTATCATCATTATCACTAATTAATATTCACCCCTCGTAAATGGTCATGTCCTTGTTTTTTAAAAACCATGTCCTGTGCATGTGTATGCCTCATGGACAATTCATGTCCCTGTGCACTCGTAGGCCTCATATGCTACAGAGGCCTCATGGTCTAAGTTGGTTCAATGCATTTTTCTTGGCACCTTTGACATGAAGTAGCTTCAAAAAATCATTTATTACAGATCCATGACATGTAGGTTCTGCGAACTCTTAGTGGACACTAATCAAATGTTCAGGACATATGTTTTTCTATGAACTGGCTGTCATTTTGGAGCCAGTAAGGTGCAAGTTCAGGCTGATGGGCTGGAATACATTTTGAGAGTATATCTGGGTTTTTCCCTACCTAGATAGGTCATAAAAAGCACCACTCTCAAGGATGCAAGCAATGGTATATCTTTGCTTATCTTCGCTCAAGTGCAGGTGTTTTGATTTAAGTTTGGGGCCTTCTTTGGAAGGGCACTCTATGGGAACAAAATACATTCTTTGGGAATTTCCAGCCAAGGTCAAAGGACCTAGGTTTCATCCAATTCGAGCATACAGAGGGCTGAGGGAGACTGAGGATTTTGTAGTGCGTTTCACTGTATAAATATTTTCTTTACTTTAATGGGGATGTATTCCTACCATATTAATCAGTACTTCTATCATTTAATTCACCACCACTACTCATCCAGAGAGAGAGAGGACAGTTATACTGAGTTATGGGGAGAGGGAGGACCACCTTACCCACCCAGAGAGAGAGAGAAGACAGTTACTAGGAGTGAAGGGGAGAGGGAGGACCACCCTACTCACACTGAGAGAGAAGACAGTTACACAGAGTGATAGGTGAGAGGGAGATGGCAGGAGGTGTTAAGAGGTGGCAGGAGGTCATAGGGGAGGCAGGAGGTGGTAGGAGATGGCAGGTGATGGTAGGAGAGTGAATAAGAAATGTTTCTGTCACGGCAGCTGCACCGTGCACACATTTATATGAGCAAGTGTGAATAAGCAAGTTGTAGCGTGTTTCTGCTTGCTGTGGAATTCAGGGGCAGCCAACACCCTTCACGTAAACCTGGAGGACTCGCTCCTGGGCCCAGGCCGATCCGCCATGCAGAACTCCTTCAGCAGACAAAAACAGACCTGAACGCAGGCCAGTTCACCAGAAAATGATGCAACTGAGCCAACAGTGAGCCCATATTCAAAAATTCTAGTTTCTTAAAAAAAATAAAACATAATACAATAATAGTAAAACACACCAAGCTGTTTTGCAAAGCAAAAAGACATGTAAGGGGCTTTCCCAGTGGAGATTCCTTCTTGCTTGGCTTAAATTATGACGCCAACCGAGAGGTCCTGCATTATGAAATTTATCAACAAGAGCAAACAGTGAGCAACCACCCCCTCACATTCCACTTCACATCAGATAACAGATGGAGACATAACTCTGTGTTAACCCTAAAGAGGTCTCTACATTCTTCCATATACCCAAAATTCAGTCACAATACACGTGGGGGGGGCATTAGCCTCATAGCTCCATTGCCAACAGTGAAGATGCAAACAATAAATGTGTCCTCCAGGCTACATTTGGTGGAACGTAAAGTACTACATGGCTTCAGATGGCGACTAAAATAGTTGCCAATGGGACTGGATCATTTACTTTACACCTAGTTTTTTTTTTTCATTTCAGTCGCGAATGGCAATTGTCTCTCACGACCAAGAGACATTCAAATAACAAAAATGATAGTTATGTGCAGGTACACACAACCCAAGTCTGCCTTTCCTACTACACTATCACGTGATTATAGTGAGGCTCAATTGAGAGTCGGACCATTTGGATCAGATCACCAAGAAGATCTGGCTCTTTTGGCTCCCATACATCTCTATCAAAAGCAGTGTTGACAGACTGAGTTTTGTTTGAAACGATTTGTGCAGCCTGGCAACCTGATGCAGACTGAAATAAGAAAAATAAACATTAAAACATTACACGGGAAACACTGTGATTTCTTGTTTCATTGTAACGCTCTTTACAAATGATTAAGACTGAATGTGAGACAAAATGTGCCATGAAAGTAATTTTTCATTTATATCAAATTTGACAGAGATTATGACACCAAAAATAAAATTTGTCTCCCAAATATTATGTGTTTAGGAGCCAATACCTCCTACGGAGCTCTGTACTATCGCTTTAAAGTGCAGGAATTAGGACCGTGCTGTTTTCGCTTTGTGTCCAGAAGCAGGGCAAGGACACAGAAAAAGCACCAAACATGTGGTGAAATGCACTTCCTGCTACACAATGCAGTTAAGCAGGGCACACAATGGGGCATGGGCTTCCTCTCCTCCTCTACAGAAAGTAGCAGAGGGATTGCTAGGGTCTCCCTCAGTGAGAAGAATCGAAAAAAGAACTGAGCTGGCCTGGACGTGAACTCATCGCCATCAATTACCAGAGAACCAGAGGTGCCAGTCATAAGAGAACCGCCAGTTCTCCATTCATTTCTGAAAAAGCCAGGAGCTGATTTCTACTGAAAAATAAAACCTTCTGTCAATCCCCTCAATCCAGCATGGACTTATTTCCCCTCACGTATCACTGGGCCGTCTGAAGCACAAGGCTGTTTGGAGGCCCAGTGATGATCTGCACTACACATGCGAGATCTGTCCAGTGTGAATGTCTTAAGTCTGCTTGGAGCTTGTAGCAATATCAGTATTTTAGCTCCATAATGAGTAGTACTTCAGAGGATGCATTTGGTTGAAGAATGATTCATTATTAATTCTCTGAGCTGCTTATCTGAACCGGGCAGTGTGGGGAGTGGTTGGGGTGTACTGGAGCTTACCCCAGCAGTCAGAGGGCGAAATGGTGGAAAACAGATGAGTTCCTTATTTTGGGGACATTGCCGAAGTCTGTGGTTTCATTTCATGAATAAGAGTCATAAAAGAGCACCAGACGCCAACAGCAATGTCCAGACAGAAACAGCAACTACTACTGCATGACAGCCATCTCCTGAAGGGAATTCCAACCCACATGGTACTATCTTAGTCAAATCACTCGACATTCTGCATCGCATTCTTTCATTAAAGCAATAGTTCAGTGAAAAACATAAATCTGCACCCTTAGTCCAAATATTGTCTTCAGTTTTGCCACTGGAGCTACAAGGCTAATGTAGCAAACATATAATGGGATCTTATACACCACCAATTAAACGGTGCTAATTTTATCACCTTGCCTCGTTTGCTCATCTCTAATAAACTTGTTGACGCTGTGTGACACATTTCGAGGAGTGGTATCTCAGTAATTTAGTCATCCCACTTACAGTAATAGAGAATTCTGATTCTTCACAAAACTATTGCCTTAAATTTGGAGGTTCCCAACTGGCTCACCCATCTGAGTGTCATTAAGAAGTGAGTCATCAATAAGTTAAATCCCCACAGCCAGAAAAAGCACCAAACATGTGGTGAAATGCACTTCCTGCTACACAATGCAGTTAGCAGGGCACACAATGGGGCATGGGCTTCCTCTCCTCCTCTACAGAAAGTAGCAGTGGGATTGCTAGGGTCTCCCTCAGTGAGAAGAATCGAAAAAAAGAACTGAGCTGGCCTGGACGTGAACTCATCGCCATCAATTACCAGAGAACCAGAGGCGCCAGTCATAAGAAGACCGCCAGTTCTCCATTCATTTCTGAAAAAGCCAGTAGCTGGTTTCTACAGAAAAATAAAACCTTCTGTCGATCCCCTCTATCCAGCATGGACTTATTTCCCCTCACGTATCACTGGGCCATCTGAAGCACAAGGCTGTTTGGAGGCCCAGTGATAATCTGCACTACACATGCAAGCTCTGTCTAGTGTGAATGTTCAGTTTAGGGCAGGTTCTAAAGAGCCAGGGCAGAAGTCTTAGCCTGTTTGTAGCTTATAGCAATATCAGGATCTCAGCTCGATAATGAGTAGTACTTCAGAGGATGCATTTGGTTAAAGAATTAATTATTAAAGTTGTCCAATGTGATAGTGGTGGTTTGAGAAGATACAGGGGAGCTTTGAGGGACTAATGTTGACATTGTGACCACTTCATTGCATCACTCAACAAGTCAACAAATTGTTTTTCTCTGTGACCATTTACTATATTCTAGGGAAGTGCAGCAGGTCTGAGAGGTTCTAGGGCACGGCAGATGAAAGAAAAGGCCGTTAAGGGAGTCCTGAGAACCTGCTCGACCTGTTTCAGACAAAGAGTCCCGGTGCACTTCTACCTGAGATCTCACAAACTGTGGCGGAGGGTTATAGCTCCAGTGCCTGGAAAAGCAATACAATAAATAACCTTTTTTAGTATTTAATGTTATTGGTTTTGCTTAGAAAAATACTGTTTGTCCCACAGAACTGTTTCACCCTCATACCAAATAAATCACAGCCCCTACAGTTTCAGAAAACTCACTCTTCAGAAAAAAAACAGTCTTCTGAGTGTGTGGGTGTGTCCATACATACATTCTGCCCATTTCTGCTCACTTTCCTCTGATAGACTGCACCCAGGGGCCTACCTTTGACGGCTGCCAGTGGTTTTCCTGGGCGAGAGGCATTTCTGCTGCTCAGTTTTACACTGTTTCCACTTTAATACTATATTAATAATTTACCATAAACCAGACGGTGGACAAAATGGGCCATGTGAAAAAGTTGTGGCGATAAATGGCAGGGGCGGACTGGCAATCTGTACGTTCTGGAAAAGTCCAAAACGGCTGCCCAGTGCACGGCCGTCTGCCTGTACTTCTCGGCCGAGATGCGCATACCAAACCCCGCCCCCTCCCGGAACCACAGCCGAGACACAGACCTCTGCGTATTCCTCAACACCCCACAGTTGTGGTGACAAATTGGCCATGGGGCAAAACAGGGCATGACTAAAAGTGAGGAGCCAAACTGGCCCATGACTAAAAATGGCAGGGGAAGAAATGGGTCACTTCAAAAAGTGGTGTGGATAAAATGGGCCATCACCAAAAGTAGTTGGGGACATAAATGACACCAATGAATGAACTGCATTGAAAACAAAAGTACCCTCCATGAGCCCATCTGGAATGTATAAGCAGAGATCATTCAAGACTACACTGTGGGCATTTATCACTATCCCTTGATTATTTGCATAAAAAGGTGTCACTAAATGACCCTTGTGCCAAAACTTTACATCTGACAGGGATAATCTAATTAGCAACATGTAGAGAACATCTGCTGGCTCTATGGTGCATAAAACATCTCCAGCAGTTCACATTTTTTTAGCAGTTACTTCATCAGTAAGACATGCTTCATAGCTGTTCTACAGTCAATCTGACCAGCAAGCTCTATTTATAGATATGGCTTTCCCTCTCCTGAGGCCCCATTTTTCTAGGAGAGGAAATGGTACGTGGACCTACCCTGGTCATGCAATTTCTGCTAGGTGGAATAGGACCAACATTAAGGGAGTCAAAAGACCTAGAACATCAGTCTCTGCCCCTGTTCTTCACATGCAATGTCTTAGGACAGTGAAATAAACTAATTAATTAACAGCCGCTACCATGGGCTGGCTGACATTGGCCAACATCAGCTAACCAGCTGACAATGGCCAATGTGCTAATCAGCTAACACTGGCAAATAATGGTCATTAATTTAGTTAACACTGGTTAATGCTGGCTAGTATTACAGGGCTAAATACCCAAGACTGGCTCACATGAGCTAATTACTCAACACTGGCTCATATGAGCTAATTACTCAACACTGGCTCACATGGGCTACTTACCCAACACTGGCAAACATGAGGTAATTACCCAACATTAGCTAGCATGAGTTAACTATCTAACACTGGCTAATGTGGACTAATTAGCTAACATTGGCTAAAACGGGCTAATCATTGAACACTGGTAAATACATCTAGTTAAGTAACTCTGGCAAACAATAATTAAATAATCATATTGGCTAACATCAGTTAGTGTTAGACATGCTGAGTATCCAATATCCACTAAAGTTGGAAACTGGCTAATATGGAAAAACACTGGCTAGTTAGTTAATTATAAAGGCTAACATCAGCTAATTCGCCAACAGTTTGTGTTGGCGAATTGCAGTTTGTACTCAAAGCAGCATATTTCGTTTCTTTATGAGCACAAACTAGTTCAGATTCTTCAGCAGCTCTGCTGAAGCTTTACACACTGGCTTTTCTTTTGGGCAGCTTCATGAGGGAGCACCTGAGATCCTTTTCCAGCAAGACTGAAGATACACACATGATCAGACCACTTTAGGGCAGCAAAATGTGAACACAATGTGAATCATTGTGATTATTCTTCTACATGCTGCTATTGTGATGCCTGTCAATATATTAAAGGCCCTGTAGAATCATTTCTAAATCCATAAAGTCCATATATGCAAACCAAGCTGCAAAACAGCCTGTTTTCAAATTGTTTTTTTCGATGTCACAAACCCAAAACATTTACATATATTTTCTTATTCAGTTTGCAGTAGTTTAGCTCTCCCCACTCACGCTAAAGTTCAAAGGAGAGTTTCTGCCCCTTGCTGCAATAGGAGACAGCCAATCAGAACAAGGACGATTTACATGCGTCAGTCTTAAAGATGCAGTAACATAAACAGGCTGTTTGATTCTAAACCACAAACAAAAATGAATTGTTATAAATTGTTAATTATATTTCTGGTGTACACACCCAAATAAATGCGATAAAAAAAATGAAACCGGTGGAAAGTGCTAGAAAACGAGCCCTTTAAAAAACACCTAGGCCAAATCAGTCTTTAATGGTAAAATATTAAAATAATTGGATTACATAAAATACCTCGATTCATCAGAACACCCAGTAACTCAGCTGGCGCTGTGATTGGTCATTCTGTCAGAAACACTATGATTGGTGGGAGGCCCATTTGCATATTGCAGCCAACTGCGGTATAAGAACACCGATGTCGCTACGGCGACTAACAGAACATTTACAGTGGATCGCATCTAAACAGTTTTATTCTGCCATCGACGGTGTTTCATTATGCATGCCCAAACATCACAGTGATTCTCTGAGTACAGAAGAGAAGTGGAGGTTATACCTCCTGCGGTGACGTTATCTATCTCAGCACACACAAGCAAGTGTGTGTGAACCACCCGCAAAAAGCCTTGCTCCGACAGTGCTTCCTGTTCGGCAGTCACAGTTTCCACTGTGCAAAGGCCTCACGATGCAGAAATGAAAACAGCCACCCTCATATCAATGAATCATCAGAAAACAGAGAAAGTGCAGAAGGTCCCGAAGTTCATGTACAAAACACTGTGTACCTCAGCGAAGATGAGAACCAGTCAAACGAATAAAAGTAAACAGCATTAGAACATTCCTAACTTCAGTGATGACGCTTTTTCCCTCAAAACCAAAAGCTCAAGAGATCATACACAGCTGAGGTGCCTTAACCGCTCCTCAAGAAACACAAAAACCACAAGCCCTCCCTAGAATGATGCTGATTGATGGGGGGGGGGGGGGGGGGGGGTAGAGGACCACCCTACTCACCAGAGGGAGGGAGAGAGAGAGAGAGAGAGATAGAGGACAGTTATACTGAGTGATGGGGAGAGGGAGGACCACCTTACCCACTCAGAGAGAGAGAGAGGACAGTTATACTGAGTGATGGGGAGAGGGAGGACCACCCTACCCACCCAGAGAGAGAGATGAGATATACTGTGTGATGAGAGAGGGGTAGGATTACCCTATCCACCCAGAAAGGGGGGCAGTTATTCTGAGTGATGGGTGTAAACAGGTTCAGAGTGGATTTGTGAAACATGAGGAATGTGGAATCTCCCTTTAAGTTTGGTTTACTGGCATTATGCTTGTTTGTTTAACAGGGGCTGAAAACATTCATCCCAATCATTGCCTTCTGATTTTTATGAAATCATGACCAAAAATTTGGCAGCTGGAAAGGGCCTTCTGTAGGTAAATATGTAATATTGTTTTACGGTACACAACGTGAGGAGTATTCTGGGTGTGTAAAACTGAAACTGACCAAAAAAAATTAAATATTATGAGAAAATCTATTTAGTCAGGAATACTTTTTTGGCCTGACTGCAGTTATTCATGCTGACCTCAGTTATTTTTTGCCAGAATATTGGATTCCATTGAAAACTGAATGGAAATTTCCAATAGGAAGCCAAAAGATATGAAATTTGACAAAAGGTGGATTGGGAAGATGGGCAGTGGGGCTCTTACCTCCAGCACGGGTCCTGCTCCCAGGATGGTCCTCTCCACGCCGCTGGTGCAGCCCTTGCGGCTGAAGGCGGTCAGGCAGTGGATCAGGAAGTTGGTGCTCTGTGTCTTTCCCGAGCCGCTCTCTCCGGAGATGACGATGCACTGGTTGGCCTGTTTGTTCAACATGGTGCGGAAGGCGGCGTCAGCGATGGCGAAGATGTGAGGGTCCAGCCTGCCCAGCGTGTGGTTCTCATACATCTCCACATACTTGGGGTTGTAGATGGACAGGAACTTGAAGGGGTTGATGGCGATGAGGATATTGTTGGCATAGGTGTAGATCTGGTTCTTCATGAAGCGGCACCGGAGAGTCTCCAAGATGTTCTTCTCGGTCAGCACGGGCAGGCTGCAGAGGTCACTGTAGTCCTCAGGCCGGGTCTTCAGAAAGCCGCAGCCGTCCAGTGAACGCTCAGGCTGGCGTGACCCATGGAGTCCATCCACCTGGAGGGCGAAGTAATACCCATGGCTTTGTAGGTGCTGATCTAGGACCTTCCTGGGCCAAAGCAGCACCTTCTCAACGGGACGATCACCAGCCTGAAGGATCCACTCCTCTCCTCCGGACTCCCTGACCTCCACCAGCTGGTAGGACTTGGACATGTCAAGGCCCAGGGTGACCCCAGCATCCTGGATGACTCGGGCTGCCGTGGCCTCCTTATGAACCCTGAGGGTGCAGGACTGGGCCGTTTTAAGGCACGGCCTCGGGTATATCTGGAGAACATAGGTGGCCTCGTCCAGATAAAGCGTTCTTCTGCCTTCCGGGATGCTCATGGTAACACTCGCAGGCACGCAGCAGCCTCACCTCAGCACATCGCATGTCACATAGCACCTGGAGAGACGAGAGAGAAGGAGGGAGGGAGAGCGTGGGAGAGGATCTAAAAGAGAAGGAAGAAAAGACCTCCAGCTAGTGCATGTTCACGCTTGCCCCATCTCAACTAGAATGCAAGGACTGCGAGGCAGTAACCACGGAAGCAGACCCTGATCCCCACACGGACCCCTATTCTGATCCTCATCCTGATCACTATCCTGATCCCCATCCTGATCACCAAACTGACCCACACCTTGGGCAAATCCTAGTGTTTAACATGTTTATCACCACATGGAAACTTTTCTTCCACACAAAGCAGAGTCAGTGTTCATCAATCCACCACAAGACCCCAGCCAGGAAAAAGAGCCCACCTGTTCTCAGGTGTGTCTGTTCCACCTGTCCAGCTGTCCACACTGGGACCTCCCTCAGACTGACCCCAAAACTTCAGAGAAGAAAACAACCTGGTGTGGGGATAACCATGGTGAGCTCACCTGCTTTAACCCTTCATTCCCTCCCAGACTGCGCCTCACAGTCCCAGTCGGAAAAAACCAGGAAAAACAGTCCAACTCCCCTCCGCCAGTCAGCGCGACCAAAGTTCAGACTGGCAGCGCTTCCTGGCCGCGAGCAGCCGCTCACCTGAGTGTGTAGAGTTCGTGTCCACTCCTCAGATCTCAGCCAAGTACGTGCGCTCTAAACAAGCAAACAAATCAACAACAAATAAACAAACTGCGAGGTGTCAGGCTCAGACTCGGTCTTGGTTCCGGGAGAAACTGCCGCCCCGTCCTCACGCTCAGCCGCGCGCTCGGCCCTCGCCGCTGGGGGGGGGTGTGACGTCACACATAATTCTCACTTTATTCCACTTCACACCCGTCTTCAGACAAGCCCCGCCCACCCGCGCTGTGATTGGGTGATTGGCCACAGGACCACTTAAGAGTGTGTAAAGTCACTGAACATGATAAAAGGTCCAACAGAAGAAGGATAGAGAAAGAGTTAAAGGAGGAGAGAGACGTGTGTGAAAGAGAGAGAGGGACAGAGAGAAACGCGAGGAAGAGAGAAATCAGAAAGATGAAAGAAAATGTGAGTGGGAGAGAGGTGAGAAAGATGAGAGAGGAGAAAGGGAATAAAAGACAGTGAGGAATGAGAGAGATACAGAAATGAGAAAGAAAGAACAGAGGGAGAAGATAGAAAGATGAGAGAGTAATGAGAGAGACTGGAAGAAAGATGAGAGACAGAAATGTAAGATAGAAAGATGAGTGATATGAGAGAGAGTGAGTGAGAGAGAGGGAGAGAGATAGAGGGGGAAAGCGGGAGAGAGAGAGGAGTGTTAGAAGGAGAGATAGGGAGAGGGAGATACCGAGAGAGAGATGGAGAGAGAGAAGGAGAGAGAGAGGGGGAAAGAGAGAGACAGAGAGAGAGAGAAAGGGAGAGGGGGTAGAGAGAGAGAGAGAGAAAAATTTCCCTGTGTTTACGAACCATTAACCAATCACAACACAGGAGGGCGTGGCTGGTCTGAAAACAGGTGGGAAACATTGATTTCCTGATCACCTGAGCAGAATGGAGCTGGCACTGCTTTCACCCTTTCACTTTAATGGTTAAGACCTTGCGACCAAAGCATCCAGAAAGTGAAAGACGAAATTTATTCCAAATAAAAACTCAGTCACACCGACTTCTCCTTTCACTTTCACAGAGAAACTACACAACCGCACACCGCTGACCTCAGCACTGATCAGAGGACTGACCTCAGCACTGATCTGAGGACTGACCTCAGCACTGATCTGAGGACTGACCTCCCTCTGAGGACCGATGAAATCAGTACTGATGAGAGGACTGGCAAAAGGACTGATCTGAGGACTGAGGGACTGATCTGAGGTCTGAGGGACTGGTCTGAGGGACTGATCTGAGGACTGAGGGACTGATTTGAGGACTGATGGACTGATCTGAGGTCTGAGAGACTGATTTGAGGACTGAGGGACTGATCTGAGAACTGACGGACTGATTTGAGGTCTGAGGGACTGATCTCAGGACTGAGGGACTGATCAGACGACTGATGGGCTGATCTGAGGTCTGAGGGACTGATTTGAGGACTGAGGGACTGATCTGGGGTCTGAGGGACTGATCTGGGGTCTGAGGGACTGATCTGAGGTCTGAGGGACTGATCTCAGGACTAAGGGACTGATCTGAGGACTGATGGGCTGATCTGAGGTCTGAGGGACTACACTGATCTGAGGACTGGCCTCAGCACTGATCTGAGAACTGACCTCCCTCAGAGGACCAATGACATCAGTACTGAGAGGACTGGCCTAAGGACTGATCTGAGGACTGAGGGACTGGCCAGACGACTGAAGGACTGATCTGAGGTCTGAGGGACTGATCTCAGGACAGAGGGACTGATCTGAGGACTGAGGGACAGGTCTGAAGACTGAGGGACTGATCTGAGGTCTGAGGGACTGATCTGAGGTCTGATCAACTGACCTGAGGACTGAGAGATTGATCTGAGGTCTGAGGGACTGATCTCAGGACTCAGGGACTGATCTGAGGTCTGAGGGACTGACCTGAGGTCTGATGGACTGATCTGAGAACTGACGATATCAGGACTTATTTGAGGACAGATCCGAGAACTGGCATGAGGACTGATCTGAGGACTAAGCCTATCTGCTAATGATGATGTTGCTGTGGGTCCAGTGTGCGAACTATACCACGGTCTCCGAGGGAGCCGACAGGGGGGTGGGCGTGTTGCGGCGCCGGGTGGGGGGCGTGGTTTAGCTCGCGTGAGTGGGTAGTGGGTTGGGCTGTAGGCAGTTCCCCCACGAGCCTGCAAACAGGCTACGTTTTTTTCATGAGTAATAAGCTCTAAACTAGGCTGCGAACTGGGGGAGAGCAGGGGAAGCTATAGCTCCCCCCTTTTTTCTCACAGGTGTAAAATAAGTAAGTAAAATAGTTATTTTACTTATTTTACACCTGTGAGAAAACCCACGCCCAAAATGGCATTTATTTGGTCATCAAGCAATTGATCAATAATTTCAGGAAATTATTCTCCAGAATAATGAAGATACACGAAGACAATTACGTGCCAAATCACTAACACTACCCAGGTGTGCACCCAGGGTGTCGCGCTCACACAGACAGACTGATGAGGTCTGGGTCATTTTGCTGCTGTTCTCCAGAGTGTCCACCAGAGAGCAGTGTTTTCACAGATTTTCCTCCTGAAGCTGGGTGCTGCAATAACAGCAAAAGAACAGCAGAGGGCGCCACAAGCCCAGAAATACGATACACTACACCGATCGAGCGGACAGACAGACAGATAGATAGTTAGATAGATAGATAGACAGATAGACATACAGTTAGATATTTTTTGGCTGCAGCTGTTGTCTCTAATCCCAGCAGAGCTGCAGGGTGGACAGTTACACTTCATCAGTTTATACAGAAGAATTACAGCCACCCTCAATAATTCTGATCCGCCCCAAACACTCTGTCAGACACACTGTATTTAACTGTACAGCCACCAAATTATGTCTTGATTACTAATTAATTACTGCAGCCATTACTGCAGCCAGAATGATACTCCTATAATAATAATTAAATATGTTATTTTGATATTAAAATAGATCACAATGCCACGATTGATAGTTCACTCATTCACTTTCTGTAACATTTAATTCTTCACTAGGGGTATTAGCCTAACCCGAGCCAATGCATAAAAATTATGCAAAAAAATCCATTTGTTTTGAACTGTCCGCCTACAGTAGTTAAGCCCCACCCACTCACACTGAAGTTGTAAGGAAGGTTGCAGTCCTGACTGCTTTATGAATGAGTTGCAATATAGAGGAGCCAGTCAGAACAGAGCTCACGTACATATATTCCGCTCTTAAAGGCACAGCCTGGGTTCCAAGGGATAATGCGAGTTGAAATGTAGAAAGAAATAGTTTTGGTCCACAAACAAACAAACAACAGTGAAATTCATGAAGAAAAAATTGGGTATGGGCCCTTTAAGGTAAGATTAACCTTCAATGATAAGACCTGTGAGAATGTACGGGGTTAAGAGAGTTTGGGCACACTGGGTGTGTGTGTGTGAGTGTGAAGGATGTGCAGAAGGTGTTCAGAGTAAAAGTCTGAACGCTGTGTGACTCGAGTTAAAAAGCTACGTGGAAAGGGACAAACTGGAGACCCCTTAAAGAGAGACTCCACATTTCTCATGTTTCCCCATAATTCACTGAAAGCAGAGTGGGTTCAGTGTGGATAGGTACATTCTAGAGTCTGATTTTTTTTACAGTGGTGTTGAATGGAACCAGCTGTCACTATTAACCCGCCAGTGAAGCTCCTCGTGTCTCTGAGTGTTTATATGGACGCTGATGATGGTAAAATAGAATTAAACTAGTCTTCTTCAGGGACTATTTTGCCTCATGACGCCTCAGGCATGTATCCCTCCACCATGAACGGGTTTAGTTTCAGGACTAAAGGCTTCCAAGGCATCGGGCAGCAGCTTCATAACAATTTCTTCGTTGTTCTGTGTTTTACTTTGTGTTCTAAAGTAAATGTGCGGGTTAAAGGTTCGTCTGTCAAAAAGTGAAGTGGTTTAGGGTGTAACCCTGCAACTCTCCTCACCCGAGTGCAGGCCAGCGGCCTGAACATCCTCAGCTTTCCCCACACGCTCACATGAGCGGGCGTGCGTGTGTGTGTGTGTGTGTGTGTGTGTGAGGAAACCCCACGTTTCTGCCGGAAATCAGTTCTTGAGTTACTCGTCACTTTAACCACATTTTATAAATACCCTATAAACAGGCATCTGGTTTCCATGGACATCGCTTTGGTCGCCTGGCAACGTAAACAAACAGAAGATGTGATGCATAAACAGCATTAATGTTGAGTGCATTATTAACAGAAGCACTTTTGAGATTTTTCAGCTGAACTGCTGTATACTACATTGTTAT